>VWZG01009588.1:257503-291027 GCA_013396735.1 Grallaria varia
ACAGGGGAAGCTTCTAGCAGCTTCTAACAGAGGCCACCTCTGCAGCCCCCTCCACTACCAAAAAAAAATTCAGCTACAGAAATCCAGGACACAATGATATAAAAGGACTAAGTATTTTTGATGTTCAGTCAAACAGCTTACAAGTTCTGGAATGCTTACAGAAAGGATAGTTACCACTGCTCTAACTTCCCTTTTTATTCCCCGCTTCTCAGATTTACAGCTCCGTCAACACCTGAGTTTCTCAGAGGACTCCGACCTCTCCAGTGATGATGTTCTGGAACGCTCCTCCCAGAAATCCAAACGAGAGGTAGGTTAGATGGGAAACGCATTTCAGATGGATCTAGCATTGTGCATATCACAGACTCAGAGAATCACATCACAAACTTGGATAATAATGTTGTTTTTACTGTTTCTCCCATGGAACTGACTTTCCTGTAAGTTGGCTGACTGTTCTGCCTAAAATAAGTTGGCTTCACTTGGTTTCACAATTGCAAGCTACTCTCTGCTGTTACTGTATGAAGGATCCATTGTCTCACTGTGGCATTACTTTACAAGGAATATCACAGTCAGAATAGTGAATTTTGTCCCTGTTCTGAACATCTCCACAATCTACAGAAAACAGATTTAATGTCAGAAGAGTAATGTTACAGCAGAAACGTAACAATGAGATAGTTCTCACTTCTTCTGAGAGTCTGATTTTAGGATAGTGGCCCAGAGGACCCAGAGCTAGATGCGGTACTCAAGCTGGGGTCTTGTGAGGGCAGAGTAGAGGGGCAGAATCACCTCCCTCAACCTGCTGGTCATGGCTCTCTTGATGCAGCCTGTGATACTGTTGGCTTTCTGGGCTGCAGTTCCACATTGCTGGGTCATGTTGTTGACCAGCACCTCCAAGTCCTCCTCAAGGCTGCTCGCAGTCCATTCTCTGCCCATCACAGAAGGCCACCAAATTGGTCAGGCTCAATTTGACATTAGTGAAGCAATAGTCACCTCCTTATTTTTCACATGCCTTAGCATACTTTCCAGGAGGATCTGCTCTGTTATCTTTCTGGGCACTGAGAGGAGACTGACTGCCCTGTAGTTCCCCAGGTGATCCTTTTTCCCCTTTTCAAAAATGGGGATTATGTTTCCCCTTTCTCAGTCAGTGGAAACTTTACCAGACTGCCACAGCTTCTCATATCTGATGGATAGTGGCTTAGGCCCTTTCTCTGCCAGTTCCCTTGGAACCCGTGGTCCCATGGACTTGTGCACCTTCAGGTTCCTTAGATGTTCTGGAACCTGACCGTCTCCTACATTTGGCAGTTCTTCATTTTCCCAATCCCTGCCCTTCCCTTCTGTGGCTGCGCTGGTGTGGGTGAAGCACTTGCTGGTAAAGATCAAGGCAAAAAAGCTATTGATTACTTCAGCCTTTTCCATGTCTTGGATAACCAGATCTTCAGTTTCCTTCAGAAGAGGGACCATGTTTTCCCTAGTCTTCCTTTTATCACTGATGTACCTATAGAAGCAACAGGGCCTTAGCTTTCCTAACCTCATCCCTGGCTGCTCAGAGGATTTCTCTGTATTCCTCCCAGGCTACCTGTCCTTGCTTCCACCCTCTGTAGGCTTCCTTTTCATGTCTGAGTTTGCCCAGAAGCTCCTTGTTCATCCGTGCAGACCTCCCAGCATTTTTGCCTGACTTCCTCTTTGTTGGGATGCATTGCTCCTGAGCTTGGAGGAGGTGATCCTTGAATATTAACCGGTTTTCTTGGGCCCCTCCTCCCTCCAGGGCTTTATCCCATGGCACTCTACTAAGCAGATCCCTGAAGAGGCCTAAGTCTGCTCTCCTGACGTCTAGGGCAGCAAGCTTGCTGTGCACCCTCCTCACTGGCCTAAGGATCTAGTATAAGGATTTAGTTAATCTGCACATATTTATATGTGGAAAATATATGATGAGAGCAAAGTTCCACACTTAGTTGCTTTTAAACTAGTTAATTCAATTTTAGAATGGCACTATTAATGAAAAACCAAGGGGAAAAAAATTAAGGAACTACTTGATCATAGTAATGAAGAGCCCTTCTTTCTTTCCTGAGAGTGTCTAATTTCTGCTGGACAGAATTGGCAAGACTGGAGGAATCAGTAGAGATTTGATTGACCCCACCACACTCTAAGGCTCTTCTGGTACTGAAGAATGAAAACTGTGTTCCACAGTCCCGCCCTGGTGGTGCCTAGTACACATGTTAAAAAAGCTCAAGAAGAAGAGAGCATGGGAGGGTAATATGACAGACATGGCAGTCTGTGCCTCCTGTCTCAAACCTGTCCTCCAGAGCACACAGATCAGTCTCAGATGCCAGGCTTTAGTTGATACTTGGCTCAGGTGACAAAGATGTGGAAATACTGCAAATTGAAGTGTGATATGAAATGCTTTCTGTGCGTATACATTGTACAACTAATGAATTTAAGGCTGGTGGAAGGAATTGATGAACTAAGTAGGAATTTTCTGTATTTACTTATCTCTCTTTTAATCTTTTTCCCTAGTTGGTCTAGATCTCTTCTGAGAGGAAGATTATTTGTTTTTATTTTATTCCCTTTTTTCTCTCCCCCTTCCATTCCTCCTTGCATGCCCTCAAGGTGTTTCATGAGAAATTCTGCATTTTCCAAGAGATGCAGAAGAATGAGGTACCTGGGGCTAGCAGAGGACAGATACCCAATACCTGGGGTTCAGATAAGAGTTAGAGTTACTGCTCTACCTTTGAGCTCCTTCAGGAGGAGGGAAGGCTGCAGTAAGGTCCATCCTTGTTTTCAGACTTTGGTGTGCCTTAATGGTCACTTTTCTCTCTCTGTGCTGAGCTACTTTGATTTAAAATGGCTTTTGAAGAAAAAATTATCTCATCACTAAGCACTGGAGAAGACAATAGGTGACAGTGGCAGATGTCTGGAATCCTAATACCTAAAATGTTTTGCAAGCTCTGCCAAGGGTATGGTGGTGATGCCTCCTTCTCTCTCATTTGCTGTTGCTGAAGATACATTGGGAATTTTTTTGCTCAGCATCTGCCTGTTTTCTAAAGAATAGTTTTAAGAATTCATTTGTTTAGAGGATATGAATCTGAGAATTCCACTTACCCAGTTTCAGTGCATCTTATCCAAGAATGTAGAACGTACATGCAAACACTGGAATGCCTGCTGTCTAAAGAAATGCAACCAAACTTCAAGAGTGACAAAGCTGGGTTTGTACTGATTTGGGACAGGGGTAGTATTTTTTAAGTACAAACTGCCTGCTACTTATTATGGGTAAGAGCTGACTTACTGTGTGCTACATAACTTTTATGTGAACCCCTTCTCTAAACTGAAGTTCTGTTTGTGTTGCTTTTTTGGTAATCGTAGTGAGCTTGCTTCCCAGCTGTTTAGCCTCTTCTTTGTGATCAGCAGTGAATTAATTCAGTGTTGTTTAATGTAGTGTCTTTGAAGAGAAGCATCTTGCAAAGAATTCCTAATGTGAATGCCCTGTGGGTCTTGTGTTCGTAGGTGTGTGTCACTGTGTGTGTGTTTGTCATTGTTCCCGTACAATTGTGGTGTCGTGGTCAGACGTGTGTTTTACTGCCACAGGTAGCTTGCTTTTTACTGGAGTTGCAGACATGCTGATGTTGTTCTCTGGCTTTTCATTTGTGACTTGTTTTAGTTAATTGAATGTGAAAGTGCAAAATGCTGTCTGTTCACCCAGAGTGGCACAATGCCTTCTGTACTTCCTGACATGAAGGAATATTTACCTCTCTTATAAATGTTAAGTACTTTACTTGCCTTATATTCGGGTACAGGGTAGTGTAGAATCTCCTTGGATAAAGTAGTGATTTCCCCCTTCTTTTCTCCCTCCCTTCCTCCAGTTTTAGCATCTTTCGAGGCTCTTCTATTAGACAAGGAGATTGCATTACTTGCAGGACACATAACCCACTCTGAGTCCATCTGGTGTTTCTTAGTTCACAAAGCAGTGAGGGAGATTCATTATGTTAGTTAAATGCAAATTATAATTTCTGTGAAATAGAGATAATTTAAAACTATGGAGTAAACACAACTCCTAGGAGAGGTTGTAAATCAGATTGTAAATGGAGAATTGTGTGACAGAATAATACAAGGTTGGCTTAGCCAGTTCAGACCAAACATGCCCCAGCATAAACCTGTATTCCAAATCCTAAACCAAAATTTTGTACTCATACTTGCTCAGTGGACATTAAAACTGTAGGTATATAAAGGCCAAATAGTTCCTCTAGAAAAAGGTATTTCCAGGTTGACTGTGTCTTTAAAGATGGTGCCAAAACTACCTGCCTTCAGGACAGTACTAGAAACTTGATTTTGTGGGCAGAAGTGCTTCATCAGTCTGGGTCACGTTCAGCATTTGCATAAATATGTTTCATTTAAAAACCACTTTGTTTTATTACTGTGCATCTGTTTTCAATGTTGAACTGATTTTGCTTCATTTTGTACGTTTTTTTATTTTTTTTCCCTTTATCATTCCCCCTTTAAAGTCGATCTATGTACCACACGCCTTGGCATTCAAGAGATCATATTCGTCAAAGGTAGTGTCTCCATTCCCACTAGTTAGCCATTGTTGCATTGCATGTCCCTGTATTAACCCATTGAATCCATAGCTCCCCACCACATGTGCACTAACACCACCGACATTGACTGTGCATGCCTGAGATGTTGGCAGACATGGGCAGCAAATTCTCTGTAGAGATTGTCTACCAAAAAGTGCATAAAGCTCCAAAATGTCTGTCTGGTTGGAATGCATGCGTTTATCAGTGCATCACTGTACAGTGATGTGGCTGATCTGTGAGCTTCAGAACAAATTGGTTTTCAAGGCAATTAAATGTTTGCATATTCTTTTTTTTTTTTTAATATTTAGAATGTAAGTTCAAGTTAATCATCGCACCTTAATCAGCATCCTTTTTTTTTTTAATATTTAGATTGTAAGTTCAAGTTAATCATCGCACCTTAATCAGCATCCTTCAAAATTTTTCAGTTCACTCAATCTTAGCGAAACTCTGTATCAAGCTAAAATCGAGGCAGAAGTTGCTGCTTTCTGTAATTCTTATTGTCCTGTCTTCACAGTTACAACAGTGTTACATGGTGTAGGAAAGTCTCACCCTGTTTTACTTTATTTTCTGATTTGGGTATCATTGTGGATTTTCTGTTTTTAAAAGAGTAAAGAGTAAAACATTAGCTTCTTGAAGCTTAAACAATGGTGCTTGCCAAGAACCTACCTGAGGGATTTTTAATTGAGCTGTTATCCTGCCTTGAGTTCTCTTCACTAAGAACAATAAACCAGAGGTAGACTGACCAATGTGGCAGTGCAACAACCAGAAAAAGCAAATTTCAGGGTGATCTGAGTTAACGTTGTGTTTCTAAAGTTGACTGTCCATGGAGGAGATCTCTTCCCAGAAGTGGAAGGCACCTGTTTACAGCAGTCCCTTAAAGCTTACATACATGTACATGGGAACCTAGTCCTTTTCTTCGCTGTAGTCCACTTAATGCAGCTGTGAAGTTTTTTTGACACTCTTAAAACTCTAGGAAACTCTGTAAGCCCTCCCAGACTACAACACATCCAACTAGTATTTCTGAAAAGATACTAAAACCAATTTCAGTAGTGTTAGAAAGACTAGTTTCACAGACAGAAGAGGAGGAAATACCTTTCTGTGAATCGCTTCTGGTGGTGTAATATTCTAATTTTAGTTTAGGGGTTGTTTGCTGAGTTTGACATCAGCGAGTCCTGTGGGGGTTGCTTTTGAGATAGGATTTCCCATCTCACACCAGAACATCAGGCTGCTTTCAAATGTCTTTTTGCCTTCCTGATTCCACAAAAAGCTGCACAAATTTACACAGGTAGTCATTACCATATAAATCCCAGCTATGGATGTTCTTGCTCCTGAACAATAGGGAGAGGGGAATTCCAATACAACTGCATCTGTCTGTAATAATTTCTTAGCTTACACTGCTGTAACTGTTTATGTAGGAAAGCAAAATTAAGATGACCCCTCTATATGGTACTCATTGATTTAACTAAATCTATTTGGCTAAATCTGTTGAGAAATAAAATAAAGATTGATTTGATCTTTGGGGAGAGGTTTCATCTAGTAGTGGAAAGCAAAGGTGGGATGTTATATAAAAACAAAGCTTTGCAGTTGGCTTATATGCTTCTTCACTCCTGATTTGATCCTGAAATTGTTGCTCACTGCACTGTGAACACCTTTGCCTACAGAAGCTTGACACAGCCATGGCAAAGACAGAGCACCTCCCTTCTGAGATTTTTGGAAGAGAAAATGGTCATCCCTGCCCCTCTACCTCTGAACATGTAAATAAGATGTGCTCCTGTTTTTCTGTCCTTCAGAGGGCCTACACAGAAGAGGAGCTGAATGCCAAGCTGACCCGGCGAGTACAGAAAGCTGCCCGCAGACAAGCCAAGCAAGAGGAGCTGAAGAGGCTACACAGAGCTCAGGTAGTGTCTCACAATCACTGTCATGGCAGACAGTTCACTCTGTGTGAAAGCACCATGATCCTGATATTCCTCTGAGTGTGTCAGAAGAGAAGCCAGAGACAGAATTTCCTCTGTTTCTAGATGAGTGTCCCTGCTCCTGCTCCCTCTCTCAAATTTGCTATCATGCTACTGAGCAGTGAAGAATGGCTGAAACCTATCATGGTGATTTTACATGTAGAAAAATAATGCTCATCACACCCGTATCAGGAGATGAGTGAAACATCATGCATTGGATGGAACTCAGATAATATCTGATGGAGCTGCACCTATCATTGCTTTGCTAAATTATGCTGGTGGATGAAGTGTTACCAAATTAACCTTTAATTACCACAGAATTTGATGGACAACTGTTGACATCATCTGTAGGTGATGGGATCTGTTAAAAACTTGTGTTAGGGACTAAGCTTTCAGTTCAGTGTTCAGGAAGGCAACAGGAGTTGTAGAAAAAAAGTGACTATCAAGGTGTCTACAGATTTAAGGGATCAGATACAGTGGTGTGAGGAGGATGTTACTGGAGGGTCTCTGAAGGTTGCTTTTGAAGCAGTGTATTGTTGAATACAAATACTTTTTTTTGAAAAGGCAAATTTGACTAAAGTCACTCAGTGCTGGATGTGTGCTGCAGACAGAGGAGGAGAACTGCTTTTGGTGAGGTTCTGCTACATTCTTCTCTGAACAGATTATCCAGAGACAGCTTGAACAAGTGGAAGAGAAGCAGAGGCAACTCGAGGAGAGAGGAGTTGCTGTGGAGAAGGCCCTCCGAGGAGAAGCAGGTATCCCTCACAACTTGGTTTGTTTTTTCATATTTTCTTACCAAGTGCTTGTGCAGTAGTCCATAGCTGTTTGGATTTTAGAGGCAATTGGACCATTATAGCCTAGAGATAGAGTCAAATGTGAATCTGTTCTCCCTTTTCTACTATCTTTCTAAGGCCTTGTTTTTCCTGTGTTTCTTCCAATTCTGGGGCTTCCCTACTGGCAAAGACTTAGTTCACCTGTCTTTGCCTGAGGCTTTGGAGGTAATTCTCCAGCTACTAATAATGGCTGTCTGACTGTTTCTGCATATTACTGGATACTACAGCTAGAAAATTGCAGAGATTTCCCCTCTGCCTCTCACAGAAAGTGGTCACAGTAAAAGAACTCTGTTTGTGCGTTGAGGAAATAATTGTGAAACTCTGTGTGCTTTCTCTATTGTTTTGGATTATCAAGGTAGTGTCCTTATAAGGGACCATCACAGAACATCTTCCTCACTGCACAGCCCAGCACACTGGCTACTTCCAACAAAGTTGTGCAGAGCAGAAATGCACATGTGTACGGAAAGGTATCCATGTCAAGCTGTTAAAGAAATATTATGTGTACGTGAAATTAAATTGAATGCGTATCATCTGATCTGGCAAACATATTAGTGGAGGAGTACCTGGTTCAGGTAATGCTGATAGTAGTATAATGATCTGGAAAAAAAAATCCTCAATTGCAAGGAGTCAAATATCCAACAGGCAAATGCAGTGTGTGTATACCTGACAGGCCCAGGATTCTGTACCTGATTACAAGGGTCAGAGTTCAGAAATGGCAGTAGTGGAGCAGATGTTTGGAGACTGTTTCGTTGTTGCTTGGTTTGAAGAGCCACCTCTATGCCTGTGAAGATGGAATGTGATTAAGCAGTGAAGGTTCACTGGAGAAAAAAAAAATCTGTTGGGACTTCCTGTCAACTACTAGTTGGACAGAATTAGGTATGTCTCATGCTCCCTAAAGGTGTGCCAAAGCAGCAGGACTGAATGGTCACCAAGCAAACAGGTGCTGCAAGTGTGAAGAACAGTCTTGAGGACTTCAACGGTTTTATGATCAGAGTGTCTTTTCATTTGTGGGTTCAAAAAAATAGCCTTGTGCAAAAATTCTGTCTTAGTGGTGGTGTCTCCTTCCTCATGCTGTGTGTTCCTGTGTAGCCCCACTCTGTTCTCTGGTCTGCCAGTTACTGCCCTTAGTAAACCACCTCCATTACCTCTAATGGTCCTTTCCATTTTTCTTCTTTTCGCCTGGAAGTCCATCTTGACTATTGAGCTGCTGAACAACTTTCATGTAAGACATGCCAGTACAAGTCAAAAAACAGTAGCTTAGAGAACATTATTCACAATAGAGTGCTGCTCTCTCATTGAAGAATGATAGTCTGCCCTCTCTGAACGTTTTTTAGTCATTCTACGACCTTCTGTGACCAGGAGTATTAGTATTTTGTATGGGAGACTGCAAAATCAAATCCATCTGTGACTGACTTCTCACTCCCAACTCTTTCAAATGGAAGCAGTCTTAGATGAGCTTGTGTATTTGTGAATTTCCTAGCAGAATTGTGAAACTGTAGGTCATGCTTTGCACAATTGAAATCTCTTTTCCTCAGGAAGTCTCTAGGCTATGTTTTGCTTTTGCAGCATGTTTCTATCAAGAGGTCATACATGGTTTTTACAGAAGCTTAACTCTGACATAAAGAATTCACCATCCTCTCTTCTTCCACTTATTTCAGGGGATTACCAAGGAACACATTCTGTTGGGGGGAAAAAGCAACCTGTGTTGCCTGAAACACGAGATTATAAATAATTCCATGCTTCACCTCTCTGTCTACTTTTGCATGGTCATAGAATCATTTAGGCTGGAAAAGACCTCTTAAGATTAGGAGTTCAACCATTAACCCAGCAATGCCAGGCCCACCACTAAACCAGGTCCCCAGGTGCCACATCCACACATCTTATAAAAACCTTCAGGGATGGTGACTGAAACACTTCCCTGGGATCCCTCTTCTAGTGCTTTACAACCCTTTCCAGGAAGAAATTGTCCCTAATAGCCAATCTAAACTTCCTCTGGCACGACTTGAAGCCATTTCCTCTTGTTCTGTTGCTTGTTTCTTGGGATAAGAGAACAACCCCCACCTGTCTATGACATCCTTTCAGGTAGTTGTAGAGAGCGATAAGGTCTCTCTTCAGCTTCTTTTTTCCAGACATTTTACATATGTTTGCAATAAAATAACTGAATTTCTTCTTTTTAAGGTCCATGGCATCACATTTCCTAAATGCAGTTAATTTCTGCCTCCAATATCCATTAGTTATTCAAGAGGGCAATATAATTTTCTTGTCATCCGCATTGTAGAAGGTACTGACCTAACTGACCACTACATTCAGCCAGGACCATTGTGTAAAGGTGTGGAGTCATGGCCTTGTCTCTGATCGGTCCCTCCCCAATGAAACCATGAAAACAGAAGTCTGGAAAGGGAAAGGCAGTGGTGTTGCCACCTAAGAAAATACTATCTTTATAAGCTTGTCCTTTAGGAGAAGTAGTGGGGAAGGGTGGGAGGTGTGTCTCCTGTGCATGTACTTTGTCCACATAAACACAGAAGTATTGCAATGCAGGATCGAAGCAATGGCTCTCCCACAGGCAGCAACCAGCATTAACTGTTCTAGGAGAACATATTAGGCTCTGTAATGAGTGGGTTTTTCAGGTCCCCTCGCTGTAGGAAAGAACAAATTACTCACTGACAGGCATTTAAATACAGAGTTTTACATAGTGTTAGTAGTGGTTTCCCACTACTTGAAAATTCTGACAGAAGAAACAGAATTCTGTAACTTGTTACAATTCTTCTAGTTTTCTTATTGTAGAAAAAGATAGACTATTTGAACTGCTCTTATAATCTTTTAGTGTTGTTGCCTCTTAGTCATCTTTCCTGTCTGCAAAGAATTTAATTTTGTCTCTCGTAGAGGTCTTCTGTTAACTTTAATTCCTCAGTTCTGTGACCGCTGGACCACTTTCCATTTTTTAGAAAAGAGTATATCTCAGTTGGAGTGGTAAGAACAAAAACCAGTACCACAGGTAAAAAATTCTTTACTTTAAATAATTTTGTTTCTATTTTCCATCAATTTTCCATCATTCTTAATATGTTATTGTCAAGTGACTTATGTTGAACAGACTGCCAGTAAATTCTTCACAGCGAGGCCCTGCTGTCCTCCTGAGAGGTTACAATTAGTTTAGATCCTAGCAATAGGTACAGACAGCTCAATCTTCTTTCCAGAAATTTCACACATTATCTGATAGCTGTAAAGTTGGAATATGTATAGGATGATACTTGCTCTTCAACCAGTCAAACTCAGAAACATTTTGGAAGTCACCGTCAACTTTAATTTTCACAAAATAATTGCACATTCTTGGCTACCTCGTTGTCTTTTCTTGTTTAAATTAGCTCAGCCTCAGGGCAAGGCACAATTGGTCTTCTGTTCTTTTAAAAGCTGAATGCTCAACCTAACATCTAGTTTCTGATTCAGAAAATGATCTCACACTGTATGATTATTTAATTGCCTTAACGTGTTCTCTGTGATTTATCTCTGAAAATCTCAGCCCTTGATAGTTGCATTCATAGCAAGAATGAATGATTTGGATTGTAAGCTGTATTTTGAGTGACAATGTAAGCTCTATTTCAGATGGCAAGTTTGTCATATACAGGTGGTTTAAGCTTTTGTCATCCCTTTTTTTCTTCTCCACTCTCCCCTTCCTACTGCATCATGGTATTTCACTGCAAAGGCAAAGCAGGATCTCAATGAAGAATTTTCCCAGTTGTCTGTGGTGTCCCCGGGGACACCCTGAGTGAGTTAATTAGTGTCAGGTAATGTTACTAACACAAGAGTACTTTGTATTGTAGTGCATTCGCCTGTTTGGACATGCTAATGACTTTCACTTCCTGTGTGGATTTTTACTGTTTTTCAATTATTAACTTAAAAATATGTCAAATCAGAAATTTCTGGAACCTTTCTTTTTCTCTCTTTAACATAAACCTTGATAGTCATTCTTAAGAGCTTGGAAAATGTCTCCTACTGTCAGATGAATACTGAAAAATTTAAAAGCCACCTCTTTATATCAAGTGAATCATATGCAGTGAGAAATATTGCTCTCAGTACTCCATCTGTCTCTTCCCAAGAAAACATTCCACAGCCCTAGACTTGTGGTGCACCTGTCTCTAGCAGCTGTGGAAATACACATCTCTGTCCCCACACTGCTGTGCAGTTCTTCCCTGGCACAGAAGCTGCATCAGCAGAAACACACAGTCCCACCTTCCAGCACTGGAGCATTTGCCATTGGTGTCGGCACTCAGTGCCTTCCACCTGCGTCCCAGACACATATCCTCACTCACTCACCTCCAAGAAATCAATCCTTACACCTTTCCTGCAGCTGACCTAAGAAATTACACTGTTTCCTTCTGACATATTGCTCAGCACGAAAGCAACAAGATTAATTCTGCTTTTCTCAGCAAGATCGGGAGAGACATCAGTGACAGGTACTGGTGCAGATGGAAATAGGTGAAGTGTCTCTGTGTAGACTTCTTGATTTTTCCCCTTGGAAGTTCTTGCCTGCCTGCTGGAAGTTTTCTCCTCATCTTCCCAATATATATGTTTGTGGTACATTTGTATGTGTGTGTACATATATGTATATATACAGAGAGAGATTTATAGTTTTTTTATATATATATATGTGTATCTGTGTGTGTGTGTGCGCCCATGTGTATAGATGCCTGTCTAGTTTGTATTTTTTGGTGCCTATGTCTTTTTCTCATATATTGCTTTGATTTTGTGGGGCTAGGGTGGGTATCTGATTCAATAACTCTGTCTTCACCAATTCCTTATTGTAGACTATTGGGGAGAGTCTTATTACAGTGACCTCATCGACTTGCATCTGGGTGGTATGTATGGCTGAACCTCCTGCTGACACTAACCCTGCTGACACTCCTCCCCACCCTTCCCTTCACCTACTTCTCCCATCCTTGGCTCACAAACAAGAAGAAATAGCCCTTGCACATGACTGATTATAGCAGAACCCCTTTTCCAGCTCAGGAAGAGGAGATCCTGGCATGCTTCAGAAACCATGTGTAAGGTTCCTCTTCTGTTTTCCACAGTGCTGGTTATTTCAAAATTTGCTTACTGTTTTCACTCTACCCACCTTCCCTGCTAGCAATGGAAGGTCATTCTGGTTTTTTGCTTCTACTTTGTAAAGTCCAACTCTACCACGGAAATTCTCTTTAGGAAAATACTTTCATGTGAAGGGGACAGCAGAACTGACCTGCTCCCAAGAGCAAACAGCAGTGTCAGGGAGTAGTCATGTCATTGCCTCCCTCTTGCCTTTTTAAGGCTTGTTTGTTTCTTCCAAAAAAAGGCAGAGTGTTGTCAATCCAACAAAACCAAAATGCTCCCTCAGGGGACTTTGAAAACACTTGTAGATGACAGATGCATCTCCTTTTTTGTTTTGTCTTACTGTAAGGTTAGGAAAGAATCTACTGTTGAGAGTTCCAGTCATTTTTTGTGGAATCTGCTGTTAGTTTCCAGTCAGTCCAGTCTGCATCATTACACAGCTAATAAGCTTTTTGCAATGTTATTGTTTTAATCTCCCATTTAGTGCTAAAAGCATGTTACAGTTTTTAACTTTTTTTTTTCCACTTAAGAATCATCACTCTATACAATGGTTCTGCATTTCTTTAATTCATGTTACCTTGTGAATCCCTTAGCAGGTGGATAACTTTTGGGTTGCAAACAGCATTTGTCTAGCATTTGCCCATCTTGAAAATTAAAATTTCCTTTGCTAGTTTGGTCACCCTAAATCTGTTCTTATGAAGTGAACACATCTGTCTGTCAGCAGATCCATGAGAAAGCAAACTCTGCTCAATTGCCTTGGTATCTGAGGGTCTCATCTTTCAGAGTATAAAGCTGCTTGATATAAACTGTGGGGTTTTTTGAGGGAGTGCATTACAGACCAGCTCTGCAGAGTGAGAGATCCACATGCTCTAGGCCTGACCCAAGATACATCCCTGGAAGTCTTTGCCCGACTCATTGTGTTCTGCATTTGATCCTTCAAACATAATCTTGCCCAGGCTTTTAACTGTCTTTTTTTCTCCTGCTCCAGGGAGACTGTCCCATGTAGTATCTGCCTGGAGCTGTCTGTTGGGAATGACTCCAAATTGTCCTGTCACAATAGACTTTTATTGAAGAACATCCATCTGAGTTAAGAATATCCACCCAAGTTCAAATTTCAGAATGGGAGACTTTTCTCCTTGGGTGACCTAATTTGTTGCCCAGTTCCCCTATGCTAATTTTGATGCGATAGTCCTTTGCTAGCCCTGTGCTTCATTCACTGCTCAGTCCCTCTGGCATTCTTTCCTGGGCTATCTCCTGCAGAGAGACTTTGAAACCCTCTTCCTGGTTTTATCCATCAGGGCTGGCCCACGCTCATGTGTGCACAGAGTAGGAGCTGTAAAAGGGTTGATGCTGAATTACATTTAACAGACCCTTATCCCTATTTAATGCATTCTCCACTACACCTCTCCCTCCTCCTGCCTCTCCTCCTAATGCCTCTTTAGAGACAGCAAACCCATCAAAATCACTAATAGTGTCTTTAAGAAATGCAAAATAATCTTTACTTTAAAGGGACACTGTCACAAGAATTGTTATGTTGGAGAAAATCTTAATTGGAAATGGAATTTACTGTTTATCCTTTTTGCCATTTCCATTTCTTTGAATCACCTGAGAGTGGTTATTTTTTAACAGGCTGGTTTTAGTTGTGTGGTGACTCAGTCACTTGGGCTTCCAATAGTCAGAGACAATATTCATGTTTTTTGAAAAATGGTTGATACATCTTAAACTATATCAAATTTCTGCTCATCTCAAAAATATTTTTTCAAGACAAATTAAACAAAAACAACCTGTACTGGGCAGTATCCCTTTAAATGCAGTGAGCCAGTATAGCCTGGAGTATGTAGCTTTATAGTATTTTGTTGCCTCTGTAATTTGCTTTATATTTGCTTTTGGGGCTGCCAGAACACTTTTGCCAGAAGGGATACATTGCTCTGGTGATTCGTGTCACTATTCAGTGGCAGATTTAGAGCTCAGCTTCAAAATTAACATGTCTGTGCAGGATGCTGCCTCTGAGTGGAGGGCCATTAAAATCCCTGGAGCTCTTCGTGGTCCTGCTGAGCATTGCAAGCAGCTAAGATGGCTGCATGGTTAACTCTGCTGCTGGCAACCTGTGTCTCTGGGGCACAGGCATGACTCTGCAGTCCTGCTTTCAGCAGAGTTATCTGTAAAGTGGTAATAATTCTTTAATGATAAGGGCAGTAATTTATTCTGGATTTATTTTTTTTACACTAATGAGAGTTGCGTTTCATTTAGTTGTTACAGATTGCGCAACAACTCTGCAAGGAAGTGGTAATTTCTGACATCCTGGTCAAGCTCCAGTTTGCAGGATTACACAGTGCTATTTTAACTACGCCCCGTTGCTCTGCTCAGTTGCCATAATCCTCTCTTGCTGTTCTAAAATGTTGTGTACTGTTGCTGTAAAGCAGATGTTTCATTTCATGCTAGAGAGGTGACATTTCAATTCTGAGTAATTATTCCTGTGTGTATATTGTGTACATGGTTATGTTAAAAGAACATTACAAAGTCAACTGAAATGAAGACTTCGTAGTATATTGATATATCAACAGACTTACAGCTTTTAGATCCACCACAGAGAACTCTGTCTCATGCTCTTATGGACTGACTGGTAGCAATATTTGGTTGTCATCCTCTATGTAGGTCCTTATGGATAGGAAATGGGACAGAATCAGTGGATTTCACAGATGTTTGTTGGCAGTTGTGGAATGGTGAGACTTGAAAACATGGATTCTGAGCCAGACAGTGGAAGGATGCAGCGGTCTGGTGGATATACACTTTGTCCCTTTACTCCCTCTTTCCAGACAGTCCTTGTCCTAATCCTGTCTTTTTTTATCCAGAGCTCCTTACCCCACTTCCATTTTAATTCTCAGTCCTAGTTTCTGCTTCTCAGGCATTTAATTTTAATCCCACCTTCTTGACAAAGAAATTCTAGCATTCTGCCTTTCAGACCTCCTGTTCCTCCCCACTAGCTACTTCTGCTCTGATCTTCCCACTGACACAGTCTCCACAGTCTAAATCCCTGCCTTTGGCCTTCTTCCAAAATGTTTGGGCTCTGCTCCCTCTTCTACCCAGCATTATTTGTCTGGAAAATTGTAGGTCATATCTTCTTCTCAGGTCTGCCTTCTCCCTTCACTTCTTGCCCCTTTTTCCTTCTCCCTTTGCCTGTACTCTTTCAGCAGTTTGTATTCTTAGTCACCTTGTTTCCTTAGTCCCAGCCTCAGTTCCTCCTAACCCAGTGGCTCCTTGTCCCAGTTTGCTCCTTGTCTACCTATGGAAAGTACCTCTGTTGTTCCCTCTGCACCCAAATGAGCGGCTTCCTTTTCCTTGCACCCAGCAGGGAATCACTGAGGAAACAGCCACAGATTCCCGTCTTTGTTCCTGGCTGGGGTATGCCAAGGGAGGCAAGCAGGATTTAGGGAGAGAACTGGTTGGTTTGATAGTATTGATTTTAGACATGCATTCTCCCTTCTTGACAAGAGTCTTATGAAAATCAGGTAAAAGGGGTGGGAGAATGCAATTGATTTTTTTTTTTGTTAAATCTTTGCATTTTGTTTAAAGCACACACTACAACAACTTCACTTTTCATTAACTCATTTAAAATATTTGAGCTGTCTACGTCCTTTAAAGTCCTTTAGGTCTAACTGCTGGGCTGGAGTCTGATGTATTCAAGTGGAAGAGTCCTGTTTCTCGTGATTGACAAACACAGCTCTCCTGGAAGGGGAGTGGAGATGTAAGATAAGCATTGTTGTCGCAGTCTGCAGCTGTTTTTGACACTGAAGTGAATTGGTAACATGTTTTCTTTGCTGTAAATTTTGAGGAGGAAAGAGTTCTCGATAAGCAGAACTTGTCAAGTACAGGTACTTGTTAGGCCATTCCCATTGACCTGCTTCTTTCTGCACACTAAAACTAACAGTCTTGGGAGACAGGGTCAGTGCAGGACTGTACTAATTCTGACCATGTGTTGAAGTGCCTCGAGGTCTAGTAGAAGCAGAAGACTTCCGTGCAGTCATTTGTGTATGTGTTCTGCTCCAACTATTGCTTTCCCCATTTTTCCTTCCCTTCCCTGCCTTTCCCCCTGCTCCCCTTCTGCTGGATAAATAAAAGCGGTTCAGTTTGCATGACAGTTCAGTGGTCTGTGAGTTTTCCCCAGGTTTCTTCTCGTGATTGTGCTTTAGAGGATACTGTGTTTGACAGATGTAATAAACTGTTAAGTCAGACTCATTAAACGATGTGGTTATGGGATATTTGTCAGAATCCTTGCCCTCAACCTGCAATTGTACTGATGCTGTTCTCCAAGAGTTTGCTTTCTGTATCCTTGCTCTCTTACAACACTGCTGTTCAACAGCTTCACCAAATAGTAAGGATGGAACACTTTATTTTTCAGTACTCGGGTTTCTGACCATGCCTGGTATTTTTAAGGATGAGGAACAGGGTATTTAGTGTAATCAGTGCAGTTTAACTTACAGACCTCTTTTGGACTGATCCATCTTTTAAACACCGATTTAAAATTTGAGCTCTTAGTATGCCTGATGAATGAGGGATGGAAATTGTTAGTAGAATAAGAGTTTCTAAATTGTGCTCTTAGATTGTGAGGTCAATTGCCACATAATGGTTCAGTGGAACTGAGATTAGCCGCGGAGCTGGATTTCCTGCCTAGTGCTGCTGGTTTCCAAACTGCCCTAATCAGTCAGCAATGTAGAATTGAAAGTGTTTGGATGCGAAGCTTGCAAAGGATGTGACCCCGTTTGGTCTGTGGTCCATCTGTTAAGTAATTTCGACTTGCAGTGGCTCACCACTTCTCAGAAATCATCACAGTTCTCCTACCACAAGACACAAGGAGGGGATCAATGTGATCTGTAGCTTGGGGATAATGAGGTCTGCCACCCCAAATTTTCTGCTGTGCTTTCTTCATCTTGATCCATTTTTTTAACCACTGTGCTTCTGATTGTGAAGAAGTGTCACATTGCTACAGCAGAAAGGGACAAAACCAATGTGGAGTATGGCTCTTTAAACAATAGATAAATGAAAAATAGAAAAGAAGACAACACAGTCCAGTGTAGCTTGTGTAATGAAGACCAACGTACAGTGAAAAGGAAGGTATATTTTCATAGCAGCCATACAATTCCTGGTCCTTGTTTTGAAGGGTCTTTGGAGCTGTGGTGTTTACTCTTGGCCTAGCTCTTGGTTTCCACCACTGTAGCAAAGTCTGAATCTCTTAAGAGTACTATGACAAACAGGTCATTCTTGTCATGGCTGCACACAGGATTGCCCAGAAAGATCTGGGAAAGGCTTCTCTTCACAGAGGCAAGATAATTCCAGTCACTTTATTGATGAGACATGTCTGATCTGCAAGGCAGAGCTTCTACCTCTCTAGGATGTTCAGTGTGCTTAGGAACTGGGGCACAGTCCCTTCCTTAACAAGCAGCTCCTGCCTCTGTACCATGCCTCTGCTGGACAGCAGCTTGGGCTGCTGAGCTCTGCTTCCAAGGCTTTACACACAGTTAAGAAAGTTGGCCTGTGGCATTGAAAAGAAACAATCTGTGATTAACAAAGTCTGGCAGGTTTGTCTCTCTGGTGAAAAAAAATGGTAATTTTCTGTTCAGAAGCTACAGCCACACCTTAGACTCCTGCTGACAGCACAGGGGGAACTGAAGAACAGAGGGGTCACAGAAATGGTTCTCATACCCTTCAGCTCCTTCCAAATGAGCTCCTTCAGCAGGTGTTGCTGCTGCCAGCAGCACTCTTTCCATGCCATGTTGGAGACCTGCCTCTCCAGACCTGGCCTGGGTATTTTTGGTGTTGAAGGAGATATAAACAGAAAGGGGGTTGGGTTTGTTGGGTTTTTTTTAATTTGCATGACAAAAGGGATTTTCCTATCTGGCCCTGACTCCATGTCCAAAAAAATTATCTTTCAGTGATGATCCTATTTTTAATTTGATGAGACCACGAGGTGGTGATTTCCCTTCTCTAAACAACACTATAATGATAATGATAATAATAATAATGATGATAATAATAATAACAATAATAAATACTGTAGGATTAGTAATGGCTTTGGGAGAAATAAGAAGCCATGTGAGTGTTTCTGTAATGTAATCAGACATGTGATAAAGGCAAGTTAGATGAGACAGTTTTTAACAACATATTGTGAACTGAGGCATTGCATAGTTCTCCTTGATAGTACTGGACAAGGAGTTCAGCCTTTTCCCAGGATTGTCCTTCAACATACTTACACATAGTGAGAACTCTTGCTGTAAAGTGGATTTATTTTATTTTTTTAATTAACCTTGACAGGAATGTGAATGATCTGATGATAAATTCACTGTCTAAAATGATCAGCTGGCCCAGGGAGAACTACTTTCATTTATCAATTGATCCCCCCCCCCCCCCCCCCCCCCCTCCCTCACCTCACTCTAGCACTANTCTTTGCTTCTGAAACAGTTAATAGGCTTTTTCTTGAAAGTGTTCATCTGAAGGGATAGGGAAACATGTGACAAAGATTGGTTACTGTCAGCGAAAAAGCTTTCTCCATTTCCGGATGTACAATAAAATAGTTATTCTCTTATAATTAGAAAGTCCCTATTCCAGTCTGCTTTAGGCATTGATACTCTTTATGAGTATGGATGGGGAGGCAGTTTTCATGACTATCACCTTAGAGAAGTTTTTAAAAATACATTTAAAATTCTGCATGATATGTTTTATAGTACTTGCAGCTTCGTATTGTGGCACTTCTTAGGGCATAATTTTTACAGCTTTAGAGAACCATTGGAAGGTAAGTTTTCAGGTACTTTGCTCTTTTTTTTTGGCTGTTAAGGACCCCCAGTACATAAGGAAGACTTGGTAATCATCCTGCTTTGAATAGAAGTTGTTTACAAAGCAATTGTAATGATCATATAACCTGCATTCACTGATGCAAACTGTAATTTACATCTGAAGTGGCTGGAACGGATCTTAATTGTACAGGTTATGTTCATTATCTTACTGAAAAGCCATGTCAACATTTCTAGTAGCAGGACTATTGTAGCTAAGTTGGACTTTGTAACTTGATCCAAGGACAAATTTTCCTTGGAAAAGAGTGGGAGGGTAACTAAGAGCAAAGGAAGAAAATACAGTTGTGGAGTGAGCTCGGTATTAGTCAGCTGCTGTGTAACCCCTGTGGCTTTTTACTCGAGATCAAAGATGATATCCTTTCCTAGTATCAGACCATTTGTTCACTGATAACAAAAACTGGTAGTTTTGTGGCCATTTCACAATGATACGAAGAACATTGTCACATACTGGGTATTTATTTTCAGATCAAATATGAAAAACTGGGAATTCCTCACCAAGTCTGTATATCCATGGTTTGAAATTTATCAAAGCTTCCACCTCCCGGTTCTGAAACCCTGAAAAACTGAAGTGGATTTTTCCATACAGTTAAATATCCATCTCGTGACCCACCCCACCCCCCCCACTCCTCCCCGCAAAACAGGGCTAGGCCAAGTTAGAGTATTAAAGCTTGTATAGAAGAATAAATGTTGAATAAGATAGGATGTGAAATACAAAATAATTAGTAAGGATCATGCATTAAATGCTCTGCTTTGTGTGGAAGCTTATTCTTCACAGTGACATTGTGGTTTGGAGTTTTTCTTGTTTGTGATTGCTTTTGTGACCAGTGAAATGGTAATTGTAGAAAAAAAGCCTAATATTTTTTCATTTTAAATGAGGAAGTTTGAAAATTCAGAAAAACTGTAACTAAGGTTCTGGTCCTGTCAACTAACGCTGGTACAATGCTTTATTTGTAACTGCCCTATGGCCAACTGTGGCACCTCTCCTAATGTCACCCCTTCCTGCTCCAGTACAGAGGTTTCTTCCTGCCTGAGAAAGCTGTGCTGCTCAGTCACGGGCTTTGAAGCTGGTGTGCTCTCCCTCTTGCTCCAGTGTGTCCTCCATGTGCTGGTCTAGTTCTGTGATGGTCCCTTCTAAAGCCTTCCCAGTCCATGGGTAGTCTGGTTCTATAAAGCTTTCTCTGAACCACATACATCAAAATCTGCTGACTTTTCCAAAAAAAGCGTTATTCTTACCATATTATTGTTGTGGAGTTTATGCCTCTTCCCAACACAGAAATGCCTCTTCTTCATAAATGCAGTTGTGTCCTGAGAGCAGTAAGTGTCCCATTCTGCTCCTCTGATGTTTCAGGCTCATCGCCTCCCTGGTGCATGTCCTCCTGTAACTATTGCTGACATTGGTTGTTTCCTACTGTTTATCTCTGTAACATTAAGCACAGCTGAAAAGCAAATTCTTGGTGTTAAAGCAGCTGAACCTTTTGAGACATGAGAAGTGTTTGTCCTTCACTGTCTGACAGAAAAGATGACAAAGATTCAGTAAGTCACCAATATTAACAAGCTTTAAAATGCTTTGTGAAATGAGAACGTCAAGGGAGAGCTTTAAATTCACTGTTTTAACTCTGCAAAGCCCTCAGCTGGTCATTGTCCCTGCAGACCCTGATGTGAATCACCTTTTTATTCATGTAAAAGTCTTTTCCCCTGTAAGCATAACAATCCAGTTGAGTACATGTGTACTCACCATACGTGACACAGTAGATCCTGGCAAGCTGGTTCCATGGTTATCAGATTCTCCCAGTGATGTTCCCTGTCTGAAGACATTATATTCCATTATAAAGGACACTTTTACCATCAGTGGATGCTGCCACGGTGATAAGAGCATAGTCCTGATACGGCTTTAAGGTAGGGTGGCTGCTTACAGCTGGTGTCTTACACATGCAGGCGAGACTTACTGTGTAACCCTGCTTGAAATTTGATATTATCAGCAGGAGTTGCATATTTAACTCTGCTAGTCCTGAGATCTGGGTTGCAAACCTTTTGGTTCAAGACCATGCAATTGAAAAATGTACATTAGGAAAAAATGCAATAACCTCCTGCGTGGTATTTGTACGGCTCAGTAAGAGTTCACCAGTACCTCAGTCTACCTCTTGCCTGTTATCTGTGCTTTTTAGGGACATTATTCATCTGTAGACTGTATCCCTTGTTTCTGCTTCTCCATTTCTTGTATTTTTTTCTTTTCTTTTCTTCTCGTCTTTCCTTTCTTTCTCACTCTTATGCTTTTTGTCCTTTGCTTGTCTTTTATTTCACCCCTTTCCTCCTCTTCCGTTCCACTTCCAACTTCCACTTCCTCTCCTGCCTCTTCCTCTTCCTCGTTTGGTCCTATTGAAGTTGAGCCCAATGCCGGGACACCACGTCGTAGACCTCTCTCCTTCTGCCCTTGCTGTGCCCATGAAGGTAACGTAACCTCACACTTCCTGTCCTTGACCACAGCTGGGTTGTCATAGCAGCACTAGTCATATAGCGAACAGAAGGTCCCCAGCCCCATCCCCAGCCTTTTCTTGCTGTGCCCCCAAACCAACCTTCTCTGTAGCAACCTGGTAACCAGCTTCTCTGAGCCTGTGTGCAAGCTATTAAAGGTACAGTATCCCTTTTGCAAGTCCCAGCTGTGCTAGAGAAGATGTAGCGACTGAGAGGGGCATTGGGCAACAGCTGTGGGACCAATAGTGTCACACTCAAAAGTTTCTATTTTCATTTCCTGGCTTCAGTTTCTCTATTCCTCCTGAAAGAAGTTTGGAAGGTGGGGTAAGGGAAGAAAATCTGTTTCCTTAAATATGACCTTTTAATTAGCATGTAGGGATTAAAGGAATACTGTGTCTTTATAAGGACTGGTTTGCAAAAACATCCTTGAACTTTAAAAACGAACAGACCTTAAGTTAGATGAGTTTTCCCTCATCTGTCTTGCTGAGTGCATTCTCTAACTGTCCGAAATGGAGTTTACTGTGGAGTTTCCATTGCCAAGGCATGGGGAAGGGGTTGTTTATGTGTGTTCATGGTGTAATTTTGCTAACCACTTATCTGCTTTCCATGGTGCTCTCTCACATCAGTTGTCAGTGCTCCCTTTCCAATCCTCCCATTATTCCTCTGCTCATTGGCTGTTTAAAAATACTTACGTATTTCATAGGTCAGTAGCGTTGTGGTTTTGGCTTTTTCTTAGAGGCATTTGTTTTTTATACATCCTGGCATCGGAAAGGAAGGGGAGACTTCCCAGTGTTTTCATGGCGCCACAGCACTGGACATCTGCATGTACAGTCTCCCTCTCCTGTCGCCACGTGGGCATTTTGTGCAGAGATGCTCTGAAAGGAATGCTTGGAAATGAGCAACACACTGGTATAAAGTCTGCAGAGCCAGGGGCTCTCAGGGTGGTACAGCCAGGTCTGGTGCCGCCCAAGGGACTGCTCTGACAGGCTAAAGGCCGTATTCTCAGCCTAAGGCGCACTTTACTAGGAGTTGTAGGCTCTCCCTTGTGCAGCTCCAGGGTAGCACTTCTGTGACATACTGAGGAGGAGGCAGGGCACTGGTCTGAATTAACTAGCCATTAATGTGGTATTGGTGAAATGTCTCACAGAGTTTAGAAAGCAAGATTTCTGCTTGATTATTTTAGCATCAAATGGACTATTTGAGAGCTTTGGTTCTTGATGCAGAGAGTATGTATCCACAATAACAATTACAGACAGGGATGTTAGTTACTTTGGGATGCCGAGGTTACATGGAGTGTAAGCTGATAGGATGCAGCAAACCAGAAGTGCTGTTGAGCTTGATTTGGGGCCTTGCTCCTGCAATCACTTCCATGCAGGCAGGAACGTTGCTGCTGTCCTTGATGGGGTCTGATCTAGGTCACAGAATTCATCTGCAGACAGTTCAGTGTGGAATAAGTGTCCCAGACCAAGAGCTTGCCCCTGGTAAGCTCTTGTGTCTGATAAATATCAACAGAAGGCTTTGGGAACAGCATTCTGCATTTATTCCACATGGCTCCTGACAGATACAAGATTCATCAGTGGATTATTGAGTAAGTTTAGGAGTTGGTTTTAAAATAAAACAAATTCCAGCTAGGAGTTCTGTACTAGGTGGCCAAGGCCCAAGGTATCTTTATTCTGCTCTGATGTTAGCAAATGTGTCTGGAGGCTCTTCTTAGTGCTGATGTGCAGTATAGTAGAATTAGGTTCTGTGTTCACTGTGCAGAGGGGATCTTCAAAATGAATAGATACATGTGGCTAGGAGAAGCAGTCAGAAAAGATTGATTTAGCCATTGAAAAAAGAGAAGACGTTACCTTTGGCTAGTAAAAGAAAAGACTGAGGACATGCAATTGAAGAAAATAAAGGTAAAACACACAAGAGTGGCAATAGAATCCTTTTCTGATGAGCATGTTTAAGTAGCTGGCCTGAGGCTCTATAAAACTCTTCTGATGAAAGATAAAAATAAATACTTAGGGCTTTTTGCAGTAAGAGTGAGGAAGAAACAAGCAATCACAAGAAAATCAGGAAGAAAAAAAAATTAGGTTCCAAAGAGAAGAGAATCCTTTTGGAGGTGACTTCCACTCTACTGTGTACTCTAGGCAAACTGAATGGACCCGGCTTGGGAGTGCTCTGGCAGCATCTTGTTCGGCTTTCTTTGCACATTTTGCCCCATTGTTATTTTTGCGGTTTGGGCTTGTCAGGATTGCCGGGCATTACCTGAAAACTTACCAGGTTTCTTTTTTGGCAGGCATGGGTAAGAAAGATGACCCCAAGCTGATGCAGGAGTGGTTCAAGCTGGTGCAGGAGAAGAATGCCTTGGTTCGCTACGAGTCCGAACTGATGATATTGTGAGTGAATGTGGAAAAAATGGGGATTCTGTCACAAGTAGTATTGGAAGATCTATCTTCCCTATAGGGCTAGGAAGTCAGCAGCATCTTAGGCTGATTTGTGGCTGAGATATGAATCCAAGTACCTTCCAGAAGAGAGATAGAAGAAGGAGTAATAGCAGTAAGAGACAGAAGTTCCAATTACTTGTTCACATGCAGAAGTACAGAGATGTGAGTCCTGCTTAAGCTGTTCTTGTATAAAATACACGTTGTTTATGCAAGTGTTTTTGAGTTACGCAGAAATAATTTGTGACTCCTTCTGGTTTTGGTAGAGTTTGCTTTTAATCATAGCCAAAAGTGTTTAATTCTTTGCTGTGTGGCCCTCTTCTTTGCCTGTAGTGGGACTCCAGTGCCTCTCATTTGGGCTCAGGGGATAAAGCTTTTTTCCTGTTAATGAAATTGGGAACTTTCTCTGTTCCCATGATGTAAATTCACTGAAATTAGTTTCTGAGTACATCAGCACATCCCAGCAGTGTGGAAGCTGTTCGCCTTAGTGCTCATAGCAGAAAAGACCCACTGTGTTATCTGCATGACACATCCTTAGTTAATACATAACTTTGTCTTTAGAGTGGAAAGTAGAGGAGTTACATAGAAGTATGGCAGATTTGTTTGCTCTTTCACTCTCCTTTAGATTTAATCCCACCCATAATCTGCTCAATTTTTGGCATTGCACTTCCCACCTGAAGGCAAAGAACCTGAAATGCTGAAAGTACCGTTAAATCTTTTAAAAATACAGTTACAACTCTTAAAACATTTAAGATATATTCCAAAACAGACTGGCAAAATGCACCGCAGATATCTAGAGAGGGAGCAGAAACTGAGCCTCGGTATGAAGCAGTGTATGCAGTATTTTGATGTACCCAGAACCTGGATTTCTGATGTTTCCCTTTCAGTGCTCGAGAGCTAGAACTGGAAGACAGGCAGAGTCGATTACAGCAGGAACTCCGTGAGAGGATGGCAGTAGAAGGTGAGAGCAAAAGGGAATATTTCATGGATTGTTTGTGTGTATTTCTAGCCTTGTGCATGCTGATAGTTTTTGATATCTCTGTAGATCATCTGAAGACAGATGAGGAGCTCTCAGAGGAGAAGAGGATCCTGAACGAGATGCTAGAAGTAGTGGAGCAGAGAGATTCTCTTGTGGCTCTCCTTGAGGAGCAACGGCTTCGAGAAAAAGAAGAAGACAAGGACCTGGAGGCAGTCATGCTTTCCAAAGGTTTTAGCTTGAACTGGTCCTGAGCTTAACACATTTACCTCTGATGGTCTGTGTTGTCCAGTTGGCCTACCCTGAGTTTGCCAGAATTACACTGATAGAAAGAAAGATGTTGAAGGGGAAACCTCTGAAGGGTCCGACAGCATGCAGAGATTTGATTTAACCACTCAGAAGCCTTTTGATAAGTGTGTTGGTTCCAGAAGCTTAAGTTTTACGTGTCTGCAAGCCAAGCTGAAGAAATGAGTTGAGACTTTGGAGTCTCCTTTAGGTCCTATACAATGGACCGTATTTTTGTGTGCGTGGTAGGAGGGAGGGGAATAATCCACGTATGGGGAAGGAGGTTAAGGGAAGACCCTTAACTAAACTGGATTTGTAGCAGTCCATTCCTTCCCCGTTTTTACTACACCAGTTCTTGTAAAAGGGAGGGAAGCGGCAACCCTCCCTGGAAAACCACAGCAGCCTGTAGCAGTGGAGTCAACTGTCCAAGAGAGCTCCAGAAGCCCAGGGCAACACCTTCTTTGCATTAGTCTTCCTCCCCACCAAAGAAACCTGCAGTTGATCATTATGCGTGAATATGAAGAAATATGGGACAGAGAAGATACTGCTGGGATGTGTGACAGAACTCTCTGCCTCGTGGTTTTTAGAGAGAAGTGGGCATCAGTGGACTCTCCCCATCATAGCCTGCTAAATCATGTGGGGAACAAGGGGAGGAAGAGAGAGGGAAGATGCCCATCTGCTTTGCTACACACTGGAGAGACAGCTACTGCCGGCCTTAGTCTTCATGGCCACAGCGCAGAGGCTGGTGGGCTCCCTTGTTCTGTTTTTGTTGTGACTGTTTTGACACTGGAAAATACTGCTGTGGGACAGTGGTAAGTGTGTGCTGGGGCAGGGGTGTTCCCAGGTGGCATTCCCTGGCTGTTAGGCCCTTAAAAGGGAGAAACCCTTAAGTGACCGAACCACCATTAAGACTTTTCAGTGTTTTTATTTTTCTTTTCCTCTGTATTTTGTTTTTGCACATTGGAAACGAAGCTTAAGACCTGCCTGGGCCCTCAGTCACTTTGACCCTTTTATGTCAATTAACTTATTTTTTTAATACTTGAAAGAAGATTCATTTTTGTATCTTTTAGGAAAAAAAATGGACGAGTGATGAGTGTGTGTGCCTGCTGCATCCTACAACTTCCACTTCAGAATTACTGGACGTTGTTACCTGTGGCTATTTATTAGTGTTGTTATTAATAATTTGATTGTTACACTTATTTGATTGTGGAGGGAGTGTTTTAACTCTGTTAGAGGAAGACACTACTGCGGATTGGTCCCTGCTTCACAGCAAGGGCAGCCTTTATGTACCCATGGATGCATCCTGCCCTAGGAGTTTTCCTCTCTGAAAAAATCCTGCGCACTCATGGAGTTTAAGAATCTACTTGTATTCTTAGCGTCCTTTTCTTCTGCATCCCAGATTCCCTCTTTTGGACTAATAAACCTATATTTATTTAAATTTTACATTTTTATAACAAGAAAGCCAAAACGGTGAGGTAGAAATATCCCATATGTCTCTTTCTCACTGAAAGAGGGGACCCTTACACTCCTGAGATACAGCTAGAGGGACTTCCCTGCAAACAAAAATAGCACATTTCCTGCTGCATCTATTGGAAGGAGCTCCTCTAGGTTCAGCTAGTGAAGCTGCTGCTTTTCAGCCAGGAGGGTACTGACTGTAATCACACACTTAACCAACGAGCAACTCAGCACCGTTCACTGACAGATTCCCCGGGCACACCGTGTCCTTAACTTGTCCTGCAGAGTTGAAACAGCACTGTGTGTTGGGTATGTGTCCCATGCTTCACATGATGTGTTAAGGGGTTTTCCCACCTTGGGATGCTCTTCTCTTGTTAAAGAAGTACTAAGCCTGCTTCTCAGTGTCTTTGAGGAAGTGTCCCATTCCCAAATACATTCGTACAGAGTACTGACTCTTTCAGCTTGAACTTATGCTGCTGGTGCAAGGCACCTGGGACAGAAGTTAGCATGGTTTCCTACTGCTGGCTCTCTGCTTCCTTCAGAGGTGTCCTGTAAGCCGAGATCTATGGTTTGAATTCCCCTCTGACTTGGGAGCATAGCTCAGGCTGAGGGAGAATGGGCAGGAGTGTCCACGGGGACTTTGAGCAGTGCTGGTTGCTAACTGTGGAAACATTTTTTTTCCCACCTGAAGTGTTCCCCCTTTATCCCCCCTAGTGTTTTCTGCTAAGGCATTACAAATTAAATGTAGATGCTCGTGAAACCAAGCAGACAGGCAGATGCAATGCTACTTCATAATTGTGTACCTGCTATTCCAGCATCCTGGACTGTCAGCTTACCAACAGGATCCCAAACAGACAGAATTCGCCCCATTTGCCAGTGCAGGTGCCAGCTGCCCAAGTCAAACTGGCAGTGGTAGTTTACAGAGTCTGCATTTGAGGGGCCAGTGGAAGCTGGAGTGAAGGAGGAGGAGGGAAAAAAGAAGGAAGCTAGATGGAAACTTTAATGTAAACTGTCTTGTGCAGAGAATTGACATCAGTCTGTGTTATAGTGCACTCGGTATGTGGACCACATCTAACTTGTAATGAAAGGTCACTGAACGTGAGCTGTAGAACAGATAAAAGTCCTGAAGAAGAAATACCAGATCATTCCTTTTCCCTTTCATGCTGGGCAACATTGGCCAGATCTTTGCAATGCTGAAGAGTGATATCACTTGAGGGCGTGATCTCTTACTGCACTGGAAAAACATATTCCAAGCCTAAACTCGTTGAGTTATGCTGAAGGCCTCCAGCAGTGAGAATGAAAATGAAGAGCTAACATCGCACACACAAATTAATTAAAAATACATGAAAGGGAATGTTAAAAGGCCTTTTTATATCAAAATGGTTGTAAAAGGCACAACTTGTATTTGCTGTTCAGTTGCACTTTAAGAATGTGACTTGCATATCAGATACTGGGTTTTTTTACTATCTGAATATTTTTAATTCAAATTTTATATTTTTAAAGCTGAAGAAGGCTCTTGTGACCACAAGATTCCTTATTTGTATCAGAATCCAAGTAGGATGTTCTAGCTCTTTGTGCTGCCCGGGTGGGCAGCAGCACGTGACTCAGCCATGTGCATTCAATGACATGTGTCCATTCACATATGAGGAGAGCAAAAGGGCCCTCAGCTTCCAAGAAGTGGGCACTCAAGGATGTCGGTCCCCGGGTGACAACGGTCTATACCAGGGGCTGGCTGCTTCATTCCTGCAGTAGGTAGGAAGAGAGCCGAGCTTGGAACCTAAGCTGTGTTCATTTTGACATGGGCACACTGAGGATGGGGCAAGCACTTCAGTCCCCTACAGGGAAGGGAGGGGGATACCAACCTCCTGGAAACACCCAGGAGGCAAAAGGGGTTGGGGGAGTGAGGACTGCCAAAACAACTAATCTGCTGTTTTCACAGTACACTTTTTTGGGTTTTTTTACCTGTTCTGTTCCTTTTAACCATATTCTCATTAAAACTCACAAATGGCTGTAAAATCCTGAGCTTCAGAGAACTGATGTGTGGGGAGGTGACGAGACATTTCGGCTCCAACTTTCAGACATATTCCTTCTTTGAGTTAACCAGTACCCCATGGTCTCACTAGGGCATGTTACAAACTGCATTGCTGAACATATTTTAGAGCAAACCACAAGTTTTAAAAGTCTGTCCTTTTCTCTCTCCGTCTCTGCATTTTATGTAAATATTTGTTTGTATGTAAAGACACCAGTGGATCCCTGGGTTACCCCCATGGTCAAGAATCTGAGTTTTGTGCAATGCCTAGGCCTCTCTTAGAACACGGTGCTTGCATAGAGCTAGTCACCACATTTGTGTGCACTCTGGTGGTTTTTAATATTTTTATACATCCTAATCCTGAACGTTATGAAGTATTATAAGTGGTCTAGACTGCATGATCTAGAGCAGCCGGCAGTTCCGTTTTGTGAGCAGCTGTTCCTAAAATGTTCACAGCTACACCTTGTTTGGTTAACATTCTTTTAAAATGAGTTTTCAATTAAGTGTTTACACCAGACACCAGTGGATAAGAAAGGTGTTGCATTATAAAATCTCCTGTGTACCAACTGAAAAGCCACAATATGGCTTTATGGGAATTTTGGTCATCACTGTCTGCGAGAAAGAGAACTCTAAAGCATACTGAAAACCAGCCTGTATATAGTTCACAGAGAAAGAGATCGCTGGCTCTCAACTGTTGCAAAATAACAGAAATTAGAAGCTTTCCAAAAGTTCCTGCTTTTGGATTGCTCAGAGTACTGCTATAAGCAGGGTAGCAGGCAGACGAGGGTGTCACTGAAAGCAAATGTAATGGGGAGGATGCCATGTTCTGATGGCATTGCAGTAACTTAAATAGTCTGTATCTGTGCGTGCATGCGTGTGTGTGTGAAGTCTAAGCCAGGTGAAGGGATCTGCTTTGGCATCTTCCCTTTTGTGTGAAAGTGAACTCTGATATTCAGATTGTTCAAGGCTTTTACGGTTGGCATGTATGGAGTGTTAACAGAAAAGCGTATACCCTACCTGTACAAAACCAACTCTGTTCCAGCCTGTTTTCTTCTGTTGGGTTGTGTATTATTGTTTGTTTTTATGCGCACTTGCTTCGTTGGTGTTGAGATTTTAGCACCTCAGATGGCCAACTGAACTAAAAAAAAAAAAAAAATAAAATCATTAATTATTTTTTCTTTTTTGTTGATGGAGTTACGGTTTGTTTCCCTTGCATTCACTCCTGTGGTTGAGGATTGAAGAGGAAGCTGGGAGCTGAGGGAAGGTGATCTAGAGATAAAAACTTAGATGTTAAAAAGCCTGGCTTCAGTTTCTCTTTTACTGGAACACTCTGAGCCACTGTGAATTCTCTGATACAAACAAATCGATCTTGATACAGCCTAAATACATGTTCGTCACTCTTCCATATTTTACATTGTTTCTTCAGATTCTCTTCACAGAGAGGTTATGGTAAATAAGCAAGGGGGTGAAGGTAATATAAACTGAGTTGTAGAAACTAGGACCTGTGTGGGTTCTGTAGCTGTGGCTGAACCTTTGACGCTGGTGTAGCAGCATTCAGTAAAACGATAGAATTACACAAATGCCTCTGTGCTGACTTTGTGCTGCTTTAAGCTTCCACCACTTCATGCCCATGTCTCATCCACACTGTGCCAGCTCTGGAAGATGAGCTAAGCAAGGTGCAGCTCTGGAGCTGTGCTCCTTGAACTGATTGGAGGGATTAAAGGATTCAACCTCCACAGCTCCAGAGGCAAGAAAAGGCATCTGGGTATGTTTGAAAAGGGCTGATGTTCAGCCTCAGTGGTGGGCTCTGGGTCCAGTAAACATCAGGAGCTTGAAGCCTGGCATAGTGATAGCCAGCCGGCAGCACTGCTGTCAGTAAGGAGACTTGAGAGAAAAGACTTCGTGCCTTTTTTTTTTTAACAAGCAGAAATTTCACACAAGATGCTGCGGGGAAATCCCAGCCGGGGAAATCTCAAATAAAGAGTTTTATTTTCCTGCCCACTCAAGCATTCTCAAAACAAAGGATAAACCCTGCTGTTCCTAAGGTGGTGTGATTAAAGCAGACCTATTACGCAGCAGGAGGGATGATGGGCTTCGGATTTCCCCTTGCCTGGAGGCCGGGCTAGCAGGCTGTGCTGCAGGTGTACAGCTCAATCTGGCTCAGTAGGGTGTCAGCTCTTTGAGGACCTTTCAAGCCCTATGCTTCTTCCTGTCCTTTTGGTCTCTTGCTTTCAAATAGTAGTGGGGAAAAAAGCAGTAGTGGGAGAAAGCTGTGGTTACCAGGAGGGGATCTCTCTGGTGTCAAAAGGCCAGTTCACAAGGATTTCTCCCCTGATGCCAAAAGAAAAATGAATGTATGGAATTAAGGACACAGAAGTTCTTCTATTTTATAAACTATGCATGGAACAACTGGTCTCTCAGGGAGAACTTCCATCTACTGCTCACTTGAGCAAAGAGCTACTCCAGACCTCCAAGATGAGCAGGATCACACATCCTGCACAGGTTAACCACATTGTGTCTAAGAAATAATACCAGAAATGAATAAACTAATGAATAAACTCTGCCCCAGGAGCCCAGCGAGGTGTCAGCTGCTGCTTTCCATTCTCATTGATAATGAAAGTAGCTGGCCCTTTCCACAGGTGCTGTCCATGCCCCCAAGGCTGCCTCATACACCTGAGGTCGTGCCCCTTGGCAGGGAACCACAACTCCCCTCCAGCTCTCTGGGAGAAGGTAAGGAACATCACGGAAGTTACTGAGGTGGGCGGGTGACAGTGCCCTCGGCTCTGAGGAGCACAGGAAGGATGTCAATGTGCTCATTAAGTTATGTGCAGAGGCTCTTTCTGGCAGCAGCATATATATATTGTCCTACATAGTCCTCAAGCCTGTACTCAGCCTGGATAAAGACAATGAAGGTAACTTGTCAGGAAAAATAACTAAGGGGAAGTCATGCCTAAAAAATGGCTTCCCTCATGCTTTACATTTTTGAAAATTCCTCACCATGAGTTCTGTGACAGCAATTAGCAATTGTTGCCTACATTATCAATTGCAATTTTAAGTCCTGCAGATAAGAGAATACAAACCTAAATCCTGTAAGGATGCTACTTGGCCCACGTCTCTAAGAATTCAAGCAAAGCCTGAGTGTATCTTCCTCCTTTAAATCCTAAGGATCAGCAGCAACAGAGCAATTACTAGGGAAAAGGATCCTACAGGTGGTAACCAGCGAAAGTAACAATGGTGGCGTGTGGCTGCATCTCTGCTGGCACTGCCCTCCTGGAGAACCAGAGGGAGGGGTCCTCCTGCTTCATTTCATAGGTATTACTTGAGGGAAGCAGAATCCTCTTATACAACACTCAAAATAAGGAAAGAGAAAAGACCCCTGTCCTAATCAAGCTCAAAAAAAAAAAGGTAACATTTTCCCTTGGCACCTTGGGAACAGTGTAAATTCCTGGGGATAGCAGGAAAGTGGATAAACTAGTATTTCAAAGCCTGCTGAGTGTCTGGTGCTTCTCTGCATGTCTCAGAACCAGAAGTCACGTGTGCTTCTGCAGAAGATAACATCTCCTGTTTATTATTAACATTTCCTATACAAATATATAATCTATATTACTCAGATACCACAATAAAAAATTTTAAAACCCCCACACACTTATCTCAAAAGAAAAAATACACTTCAGTCATAAGGGAGAGAATGTGTCTTGCCTCCTTTGGGGTAGCAGTTCTGACTTTCCGAGACCAAGCTGAACAATTTGAAGAAACAAATCTTTCTTCAGTTCCTTAGAACTTAGCAAAGTTGGTGGATGTCACTTCTTCCCCGCTCCATCATTCCCAGCAGGAAGCCAGCCAATGGGGTGATTAGCATGACTCAAACCCGAATCAGAATCAGTTCGGTCGGGCCTGCGGAGTGCCAGGAAGGTTTAAAAGCGCTGTATGATCAGCCCCTCCCTGGGCAAACACCCTTGGCAATCCAGAGGCCAAGTGTGGCACAGGGACTGCATGTGTTTGGAACGAAAGTGTTACGGGAAGGAAACCTGTACTGAATACCAGGTAAGTAATCCTTTAAACAGAACTATGTTCAGGTTCAAGTAGAAATTAGTTTAAGTAGGACTATACCTGGAAGGAGGTTGTAGCCAGGTAGGGGATGGCCTCTTCTCCCAGGCAACTGGTGACTGAATGAGAGCACGCAGTCTTTAGCTGCACCAGGGGAGGTTTAGGTTGGACATCAGGGGGAATTTCTCCTCGGAAAAGGGGATGAGACATTAGAATGGGCTGCCCGGGGAGCTGGTGGAGTCACCATCCCTGGAGGTGTTTAAGGACAGGCTGGACGCTGCGCAGTTGCCGTGTCCGCCCACAGGCCGGGCTCGGTGACCTCAGAGGTCTTTCCCAACCTAATTGGTTCTGTACTATTAAGCCCATAAAACGATATTAAACCAAAATTCAGATTTAATTGGCAGGGAGGGAAGCGGCTACACCTGGGGCGTAGATGAGGAGACTTTGGCCAAGCAGCACAAGATGGGGGACCCACCAGACTGCCAGAACGATCCCGCTCCCCCACCCGGGCGGACCCACGTGCGGCGGTGGGGCGGACCGGGAGGTTCGGGGGGGGG
>VWZG01009588.1:291060-352770 GCA_013396735.1 Grallaria varia
GGGGGTGGGGATGTTTTAGGGAGGGGGGGATTGGGGCGGGTTTGCGGCGTTTTCGGGTGGTTTTGAGGAGATTTCGGGGGTCGGGGGGGCGGAATTTCGGAGCCTCCAGCCTCGCCTCCCTCACAGCCCGGCTGTCGCGCGGCCGTTGGAAGCGGCGCCACGCTGTTCCCGCCTCCCGCCGACTCCGCACCGGGCGGGGCCGGACCCAGAGGGGAGGTACCTACATAGGGGCGCTGGCGAGCGCTCTGGCTCTGCTTCCAGCCTCCCTCCCGGTGAGTATCGCTTCCGTCTGCACAGCCGCGGCTCCCCGGGAATATCTGTGTGCGGTGGGGTGAGCAGCGGCCGCCGCCCGGGCCCCCACGCCTGCGAGAGGTCGGCGCGGTGCGGCCCCGCTGGGGCTGTCAGCGCCGGGCCCGGCTGCTCCTCGCATCCCTTCAGCCTTGCGGGGGGGAGGGACCCCGCGGAGGGCCGCGTACGCCCTCTGTTTTCCCTTATTANGTTGCCGTGTCTGCCCACAGGCCGGGCTCGGTGACCTCAGAGGTCTTTCCCAACCTAATTGGTTCTGTACTATTAAGCCCATAAAACGATATTAAACCAAAATTCAGATTTAATTGGCAGGGAGGGAAGCGGCTACACCTGGGGCGTAGATGAGGAGACTTTGGCCAAGCAGCACAAGATGGGGGACCCACCAGACTGCCAGAACGATCCCGCTCCCCCACCCGGGCGGACCCACGTGCGGCGGTGGGGCGGACCGGGAGGTTCGGGGGGNGGGCGCTGGCGAGCGCTCTGGCTCTGCTTCCAGCCTCCCTCCCGGTGAGTATCGCTTCCGTCTGCACAGCCGCGGCTCCCCGGGAATATCTGTGTGCGGTGGGGTGAGCAGCGGCCGCCGCCCGGGCCCCCACGCCTGCGAGAGGTCGGCGCGGTGCGGCCCCGCTGGGGCTGTCAGCGCCGGGCCCGGCTGCTCCTCGCATCCCTTCAGCCTTGCGGGGGGGAGGGACCCCGCGGAGGGCCGCGTACGCCCTCTGTTTTCCCTTATTACGGATGCTGCAAACTCCCCTGCCGTCCCGGCCGTGCTGCCTTTTCGCCCGCCGAATCCGGCCTTGCGCTTTATCGGTGCGGTTGTTTCGCGCTCTGCTGCGTTTCCCGCTCGGTCTGCGTGTCGCTGTCCCGCCGGTGCCGCCGCCTGTGCTGGGAGGGACCCTCCGCTGTGCCATCGGCTCCGGCCCCTGGTGCTTCCAGCCGGGACCCAGCCGCTCTCTGCCTCCTGTTCTCCGGTGCTCTCCTCCCTCCCGCTCAGGTGTTACCTCTGAAACCATAAAAGGTTCCCCCTTGCTTTTGGACTACGTGGTAAAGTCCAACACCGCGCCCTCGGTCCCTGGTGAGAGTTTTCACACCGGAGGGGTGTTCGCTGGTCAGGGAAGAGGAAGGAGTAACAGGGGCCCCCGCGCTTGCCTCAGCCTTTCAGAAAGAGGGAGTGGCAGCTAGAGCAAGAAAGTTTCTAATAATAGCGTCAAAATTTGTAGGAAATGCTAGTGATTGATACAGATGAGTCAGTTCAGTGTGTGCTCTTCTCCCCTCTCCCTGCCTTCCCCGGAGCTGGAGGTGCGTTAAGGTGGCGAGCGCCTTCGGCTGTCCCTTTGTTCCCTGTGAGGAGCGCTCACATTCCCGTGACCCAGCGGCGTGTTGGATGCGGGGTGACGAAGGCAGGAGTGGGAAGAGACTGAGTGAGCGGCACCCTTTCCTTGGGAGGGTGTTTCTGTCGTGCACGTGATCTGGTGGTAGCCGCGCTGTAACTTAGAGCGACAGTAGCTCTCAGACTGGTGGGTTTGGGGCGGTTCTTGTCTTCTGTTAAAGCACATTATTTTGTAGCTTTTTTTTTATATATATAAAGTATAGGACCTCAGGTTATTTGAGTTACAGGAGTCTTAGTTCAGAAAGTCCATGTTTATTTCAGAAGTTGTGAACTTTTCTTGATGTTTCTTGGGGTATCTGGGCCAAAATCTTGTTGTGGGTTACTTGTTGCCTTTTCAAAACCGTTAAAATGTTTGGCGGAGGAAGGAGCAAAGTGATTCCCCAACAGGAAATAATTTTTAAGGTGTTTGGTTTTTCTGGTAAAGGACTTTTTGCAAAAGTCCACTTGTGGTGAAGATTAGTTGGTGTTGTGTTATAACTTTTTGTCACTACTCAGACTGAAACTGTTTTCACCTGCTTGTGGAAGTATAGTGTCTTAAAAGGCGTTATTTAAAAAGAAGGGGACTTTCTTTGTGGTGTTTTGGTTTTTTTCCCTCTCCTTTGCAACTTCTTTACATAAGTTTAGTGCTGTTCAGAGTCTTCTTTAGGATAAAGCCTTGCGACACCTACTCCTTGTGATCTCCTCTGGGCCGTTGGTGTTTCACAAGAACACTGAGAGGGGGGAATGCATTGTATAAAAAGCAGCATTCTACCACTGTGCTAGAATTTGCTTGGATTTCTGCAACCCGTTTTCTCGTCTTCCCTCCCAGGTCTCATGTAGGTAACTGACTGGCAGCGCATAGGGACCAGCCAAGGCAAAACATTTCCATTGTGCAGAGTGTAACAGATTGTAAACCTTGTGGATAGGCTGTCCTGCACCAAGAAAAGCTAGTGTGAAAATCCCCCTTTCTGACCTGGCAGCGGCTTCTTCTTTGCATCTGGTGACATTTGCTGAATTTGTGCAGAAAAAAAACCACAGCTGATTTTTGGTGAGGTGGTTTTGTTGGGTTCCTGCCCTCTCAATTTCTTAAAACCAGATTAGGCTAGCTGAGGCCACGAGTTCAGCTCAGTTTGTCACTGTGCACAGGCAGCAGAACAGTGTGCAATGCTTCACCAGGTCTGCCTGTGCAAGCCTGGAGTCTCTGTTCCTGGGAATTGGGCATGCTGGCACCAGGACGCTACACCTCTGGATAATGTGAGGGCCTTGTAAAGGTGCTCAGTGTGGCTTTTTGTTTCTGTTAGTCCCAGAACAGTAAGAGCTGTGATATATAATTAGGGAATGCTGATGTTGGGGTGCGGTGTGTGTATTCACTGAATGCTCTCACCTGGGGTCATGTTATGCCGTGTTGTTTCCGTATATTGTGTTTTTCCTGTGTAACAGGAAGACAGGAGTCATCCACACTTAGCTGGAGTCTGAGGAGCTGACAGATCAAAGAGTTTTGCTGGGTTTTTTTTTCTGTAATAGAATGAAAGTGTTTAGACTGGAAGCAGGCAGATAAATAAATCTAATGACTGTCACCTTCCTGGAGCAGTCTGGTGCTTGAAGTCGTAGCTTGCCTTAGGCCTCTTCAAATCGGGGTGAAGGGGCTGTCTCTAATAATTGTGAACAGGTTTATGTGCCTGGTGCAAGGACTGCTGGTATAACTGTAGAGGAGCAGCTACGAGGTGCCGACTCCTTGATAAAGCAGCTCCGTTGGCCTCTGGGTATGAACTACCAAGTAGGAGGCATAAGGAACCAGCCTGGTCTGCGGTTTCTCTGCTGAAAGGAATTGCGTGCAGATGAGCAGGTTTCATTTTCACCAGTCAGACTAGTGAAAGAGCAGAATTTACTATCAATTCTGGTTTGGGGGTTTGGTTTATTTGTTTAGTTGGGGTTTTTTTCTTTTTGCAAAGAGCCTTCCTCTGTGTTTTTCTTGGCAAGCTGTGGCTTTTTTCCTATGTGAGGTTACAGAGTTTGAGGGCTGGAATTACCTCCATATTTGTGTGCTGTGCAAAGTCAGGTACATGCAAATATTTCTAATTAGCAAGTGGAACTCATGGTATGGCCGGAGGTGCAGAACTCGTGAAAACAACCCCTGTTAGTTTTGGGTGGCTTGTCTTAGGTTGGATGAGATTGCAGGGGGCTGAGTTCAGCTTTAATTAAAACTCATCAGTAATGATTAGTGATTGTGCATAGATGGCCCCTTCCCCTGAGATTTCACAAGTCTAATTTTTTGACCCAGACCACATAGGAATGATATAGGAAAAGGAGGGGTAAATATAAAAAGAAACGTTGAGTCATGCGGCGTCCAATCTCGTTCATAAACAATCTGTTAAGCTTCTGTGATTGCCTTGATTTGTACCAAACTTCTGTAATGCAACATGTCCCTGCTGTTATCCCAACTATACTGGGAAGTTAATGGGACTCTAGCTGCCAGTGGTGTGCGTTAGGCACCTCCTTCCATCTGGATGAGATGTCATGGATTGTCTCCTTTGTGATTTTTTTTAAGGAATTGCTCAGTATGGAGTACAGGGCTGCGTTGATATCTCTTTCGCACCCTTCCTGACAACAGCTGCTCCAAGAATTCCTTCAGTCCCCTCCCCTCCAGTATCCCCATGTCTGGAGGCATTGTTAGTACTGCCTTAGGCACTAAGTAGCTTCTGTTCTTGATCCATTCTGCTGGTTTCCATGTCTCTTTGCACCAATATGGCACTGCATGGAGGTGCTTTCTGGCCATGTCAGGGCTTTGATTGGACTGTCCTTGCTGAGGAACACAAGGAAAGGCCTCTGCACCTTGATGCAGCCTTGGAATGCTCTTTCCTCACAATGCCACACAGCATCATTGTGGCTTTAAACTCCTCCTAATCCAGTATTTTGCTCGCCACTTTCCTTTAAAAGTTCAGAGCTTTTTTTCAGCTGCACTGAAGTCTGAGCAGGGGAATTGGACTGTATGCAGTCATGGCATACACCAATGTTGAATTTTTGTTTAAATGTCTGCAAACCTGCTGTATTTCCTGATAAAACCCTGTGACCTTTGGCCTGTTCCTAGTGTGCTCTTGCTGCTGTTTATGGAGTGGGGAATGCCTAGGTCTCTACATTGGGCTGTTTCCTTCTCTCCTTTGAAGGAGAAATATGTTCCTTGGTCAGTGTAACTTCTGGTAGCTCGGTGTAATTACTGTAACACTTTCCGATTGACAGCCACATGAAACAAATCTACTTAGATCAGCTAGTTGCTGTTTTTCAGTTTGATTGTTTCTTCCTGTGTTTCAACATCAACCTGTGTTTCAACATCAACTTGTGTTTCCTACTAAGTTAGAACTGAAAGTGAAATGGTTTTAGGTTATTTCATGCACAGTCATGTGTTTTCTCTAGAAAAAAAAATGCTTTTTCACTTTGCTTTTAGACGTACAGCTGTTGAGTGGAAGAAGAGGCATACTGAGTCATCTCCTGTTTGTGTGGCACTAGGAAATAAGTGCTCCTGGGGCCAACTGCTCTGCGGCTTTGCTGGCGTAGTTGCCAAGTGGCACCTGCAGTGTATCTTTGTAAGAGAGTATTTCCTTAGCTGTATATTTTTGTTAAAGGTGTTTAAAAGAGGTAATGCTTTCTTTTATGCTCCCAGTGTTTGAGGTGCTGCTGACAAAAGCTTTTGATCAGGGTTATGATTGCCAGTTTGAGTCACCATAATTTTTGGCTTCCTGGTTTGATGCACAACTTTCTCTTTAAGGTTCTTGAGTATGTCTGGGTTTCTGTCATAAAAGATTCCATCAAGATTATCTTGATTTCTTTTTTCTTTCCTTCTTTTTTTACTGGCTTCATCAATTTAATCATCCTGGTGGGAGAGGGAAGTTGCAGTGCAGCACAGTGGAAGAGTGTAATGAAAGGACCAGTGTCAGACTTTCCTTCTGGGAATCGTGTCTCTGGCTGTTCGTGCTGGTACATGGCTTTTCATAAAAGTGAGGAACATAAGAGATGTTTATATCGATGATATACTTGATGTTTAGGAGGAAGTGAGCCAACTTAAAATTAATTTTCATGCTTCAGAAAAACTGTCAAATATTGAGGCAGGGTTATATGTGCTTTCAGAGCACATAAGCATGCAGCTGTGAAGAGTTGTCTTTGTACCCCTTCCTCCATAAATGCTTTAAGTCATATGTTTGGTTTGTTTTTTTACAGTGTGTGTTCAGAGTCTGATAAGGTGAACAGACTTCACTAAAATTATTCCAGGTAGTACCAGCAAGAAAAATTCCCTTGAAAGTTAATTGTCCAGTGCACTGAGCTGTTGCTTAGTGTTTCCGCGAATGCCATCCTGACTGTTGCATCAGCATACTTGTTTTGACTAACTTCATGAAGTGCTGTTCTTTGATGACCCATGCTGATCCAGTACTTAAATTTTTTGATGTTTTTTGCTTTGCTTATCTAACTTGCCAGTCAGGCAAAGGAAAGACAGATTTACATTCCACTTTACTCTTGGTATCAGCTGTGAAATGGATAAAAATTGCAATATGAAGTGATATTCCTAATTTTCTGACAAATCTGTGCTCATGTTGGCACACAACAGTAGTGCGTGTGTTAAAACTACCATAAGGAGGATTCTCTTGTCCTCTAGGTGACATGGCAGTTATTGTATCCAGTCCCACTTTCTGTGGTCTTTTGGCTGGCAAACCCTGTCCGAGGGGCACCTTCATCTATCACAGGCACTGTTGTTCAGGGATGAGAGACTGTGCTGCAGAACTGAGCACTTTGTCGGGGCACAGCTGTAAAAGCGTGACAGAGTGCAATAGTCTGGTGCCCATGGCCCAGCAGGGGCATCTTCTAAATACGGAGGCAAGTCTTGCATTTCTCTGAACAGACACTGTCACTTGAGCACCGCCAGTGATGGCTGCAGTTTGTCCCAGTGCTCCCTGCTCTCAGTCTGCTTGTCCTTCCTTTGTAATGTCAAAAGACTGGAACAGAGATTCATCAGTCCTTTGTTTTCCAGTCACTTCCAAGAGGCAAACAGTGAGGAAGTGCTTAAATATGCTCTGTGACTTTGTTGCAGGTGTGTGTTGCAGTTGCTGGGCTGAAAGACTTAGACTTTTGAACATTTAAGATAATCCTGTAAAGACCAGCAGTCTTGAGTGTGAGAATGGCTTTTCATCAGGGTTTGCTCTGCTTCCTCCTGCCAGGACCTTTGAAAAGGTAGAATTTATTTTTTTTTTAACCTTATGAGGAGGTGAAATGCAGAGTGGGCCCACTTGACTGGAGTTACTTTGTTCAATACAGCTCAGTCACAGATCCACAAAAACCCCAAAAACCTGCACTGTGATAGTCACGATTCAAGTCCTGCCGCTTCCCCATTGGCGTGGCCATGCCAAAACATGGAATGTGTGAATTCCTTTTGGGTCCAGCTGTAGTTAGCTTTGGGGCAGTTTGAGCTGCAGACTTCTTGCTGACTCACTTTACGCTCAGCTGTTCCTTTAGGCTGCCTTCTGAAGAATAAACAGTGTTGTCATGCAGCCTCTGTCACTGATCTGATACAGAAACCACTGCGATTAGAAGTTCCTGCCTACCTCCTTTTTTTCTTTCGTTCTTTTTTTTTTTCTTTTTTTTTTTTTTCTCAAGAGTGTTAGTAATATGGCATTAGGTTTTCTTGTTCATTCATGTGTTGCCTAGAGGCTGAGCAACAGCATTTTGAGCCATATGAAAATAGTCGATAAGGCAGTTGGATGGTTTTTTTCCTGAGAAGTTGAAATACTGCCCGAGTAACTAGAACATTGCTGCAATTCATGAAATGGCAGTAGACCTTCAGAAGCCAAAATCTATAACAAAAAGGCCAATTGACACCTTCTTTTTTACCATTGTCTCTAATTTAGCACTGTCTCTAAATTAGAGGATTCCTCAAAGAGGAAAATAAAGCCCCATCAAACAAAGTGTGCAGGGTATTTCTAAATCAAAATATACATCTGAGAGTACTTAGTGTCCAGGCTGAGACGTTCACTCTACACTTACACAGCCTAAAGAAGCGAAGATAAAAATGCCACAGCTAAGGAAGTAGTTGGGCCAGCATCTCTTGGTGTCTTTTTGTTCCATTTAGAGTTTCAGTGCCACTCAATACTGGAAGATAAATAACCACTGAAACTGTTGGAGCAGAAAGTATTCAGCGTGTTTCAATGTGTTTTTGCATCAAAGGTGTTAGTAGTAAACAGCTTGGTGGTGGGCTTTGTTTTCCCTCGCTGGAGTGATTGGTAGTGGCTTTATTTGCATCTTAAAGGCGGATAATTTGAAGCTGAAATGAAGAGAAACAAAAGCTGAAAGGCTCGTGTAATCGGCAGTAGAGCTTTAGAGTTGCAGGAAGAGCTTGCCCTGGTTGGATTTTAAGTAGTTTTGCAATTCCTGACAAGCAGGGTATCTTTCCTAAGAGCCTACCGAATAAATTGCAAGTGACTGGGCAGTGAGGTCTGTCCTGCTCTGGTACACTGAGCTGATGGCATCTCCAAGTATTCTGCCTATGGCTTGACAATTTTGCTACTTCCAAAATGAGCTATTGATGTTGTATCCTGCCTCGGAGACAAATGAATGGAAAATACTTGTAGTTTGGAAGCAGTGTTCCCTAAGGTGAAGAAAGTCCTGAGACTCTCCAAGCCAATAGCTTTGGTATTAACCAAGTGGTACCAAACCATCACTTTAGTTTCATAGGAGCATGTGTATGTGCATCCATCGGTGCCCAGAGGTTCTTGTTGAGCTCATCCTTCACCTGGCTGATATATTGCAATGTCACTGTTCCTCCACCACCAGGCTTCTCTTTCCAAAGGCTAGGAGGAAATTCCACTTTAGGAGTGCAGTGGGTCTCGGATGAGGCAAACACTGTTACAGGCTGGCATATCCTGCAGCGTAAGTAGTGATGGGGACAGGTTTTCTGTGGTTATCATAATGTCCTATTTATTCATCTCAGCACTGTTTTGTGCACCAGCAAGGTATCTTCCCTTTCCTTCCTTGAAAATTCTGAAGTGTGCATGCAGCTGCTGTGAGAATAGTCAGGCTTCTTTCATAGCTAGAGAAATATGAGGAAAAGCTCTGGTTATCTGCTGGTAGTTGGACTGTTTAGTTCTTGGTGGGTTTATGGGCTAGAAATGGAGCATTGCAGGGTGATGGGGTTTCCTTTGGGGACTTTGGGCTGTATGATGTTCACATGGTCATGACTTGAAGTGTTACGGACAACAATGGCACAGCTTAAAATATCCTCAAATAAGGAACTTCACTAGTTTTTGATGCCGTTTCTCTTCCTTTTTTTCCAGTAATGGCTGGTTAAGTAAAGTGGTTGTGCCTGTGGCAAGTTTTCTTGAAGACAGTGAAAATGAGTGGTTGTGACTTGGTATGTGGGTTTAAAACGTCAAGACATATCAAGTACTCAGTTTCCCTGCCTGTAAAATGACGCCTTGCTCTGGAGGTCAACATTGAAGTGTTTGCCTACAAGACAAGTAAGAGCCACCAGGTCTGGGAAGGGACAAATAGGCACTGTTCCATTTTTTCCAATAATGATGTCATCTTGACTGCCAAAACCACAGTTCTTATCTTTCAACCTCTGAGCAGGGAAAGCAATGCACAGGCTGGAAGTTTTTGACTCCTCAATGACGGATGCTTTATTGCAGTTTCTGTTTCAAATACTTTAATTCACTCAAATGTGAGACAAAGATAAGTATCTTGATAACTCACACAATAGGTCCATTGACTGATAGTGTGACTGTCCAAGTGTTTGTATGAGAGGTGTCTCAGAATCCAGACAAGTTGTTAAAGGAGTCAGTCCTGCAGGCATGTGGCTTTCCTGCTATAAAAAGAGTATGTTTACATAACCAGACAGTGTCTGATACCACCGAGAATGGTAACTCACAGGCTGAGCTGTGAGGAGAGGTGAAGGGTCTGAGGGGAAGTGATGGTAACCAGAGTCATTATTTGTGGCATGGATTCTTTTCTGAGCTATCTTGAAGATGTAGCAAAAGTGTGAAGAGATGAAAGCTGATTTGTAGGGTGTTGCTGTAGGGATTCTGAGACCTACTCCTCTTATGGCAGCCCTGAGAGCTATTGAGGGTCCCCTCTACGTGCTCCTGGCTGATTCTTGGAGCCATCCAGGTAGCTGCTGCTGACATGCCTGTGGTGCCTGAGTGCAGCAGAACCCCACGCTGGATTTAGTGCAGGTGACACCTTGCGTGCTTTGCAGCTGCACTGTTTCCATGTGTAGCTTCCTACCTGGGAAGGTGAATGCTTGCAGTGTTTACCCTTGAAATGTACGTGGCAGTGGTATGGCAGGGAGGACCTAGTGTGGTCCCATTACAGCACAACGATGGCCAGTGCTGCCTCTTTTCCAAAGGTGGCATGGCACCATCAGCAAAGGCTGTGGGAGAAGTGCTGTACAGCATATGAGGCTTTTCCCTTGGCTTACCCCTCACCACATGATGTAAGAGAAGATGCAGATGTGGAAGAGGGCAAATTGTCTTTCAGCCCTGCCTCTCCCTGTTCTCTGCCCTGAAAACTTGAAGTGCTGTCTGTCCTTAAAGGCTGGAGTCGGGGGGTTCTGGCTCTGCCTGCTGTTGCCTCTAGTGTTGCTGCTACCCCTTGCTGGTGGGCTGCAGATGGGAACAGCTACTCTGGTTAGTTCCCTGTGAGATTTAAAGGGTAATATAACTTGAAGATGAGGGTGAAACAGAAGATGGGACACCAGACCTGAACAAGCTGTGTTGTTGGAGGGCAGTATGTACCTTCCCTCAGAGTGTACTCAACCCCATCTAAAGAGTTCTGTTCGCCTTAGGGGGAAGCCTTAGAGACTTGATTTGTGGGAACCGTCTACAGAATTCACTTATGAAAACTGGCATGTGTGGGGGTGGAATGAGGTCTGTCCTGTGCTGACAAGTGGTTGGTGGATTTGCTTCTCTGACTGTAATTATGTTTAATTTACGTACACCTCTCCACAGTCCTGCATCCCAATACAATGTTGAATTGGAATAAACATGCCCTGCGCTGACTCTGTAGAACTGATTTAAGGGTGTTAAACTTGACTTTAAAGTGTCTCCTTCGGTTTTTTTCTAAGGAAGGGAGAAAGAACTGGTCTAAAAATCTGGTTGTCTTATCTGTTGAGCACTTAAAGGCATCTAGTGATTTCTCCAAAGCAGCTGTTAATACAGAGCTTATTTGTCTAATGAGTGAATTGAAAGTGCAAGAATGAATACTATATTGAAATTAATTGGTATTTCAATTAAAATATCATATTTTGTAAAAATTCATTCCAAGACTTTCAGCAGCCCTAAAGCAGCCTTAGCAAATTGTCTAGTTTTATTCTGAATCTAAATGCAGATGGTGCTTGTAGCCTTTATCCATCTCTTCTTATTCTCCAACCAAAGATTCATTTTACCCGGTATAAGGTAACCCTTTCCATCCACCAAAGTAGTTTTAGTCTGAATCTAAAACTACCAGGATTCTAAAGTCTTAATGATTAAAATCTTCAGGTGGCATCAGCATGATTGCGTTTGACTAGGGTTTGCTCTTTAATGGGCCATGGGGTTTTTTTGAGATTCCATTAAGGAATTTGACTTATCAGGAGGAACTGGTCTCCTTTGCATTGATTCAAAGTAATTATGTAAAACTTAAGGTTTGTGGAATTACTAGTCAACTAAAATAAAAAAATAATTGGCCCTGGATTGTAGTAGTAGGAAGCCATTTTGTAGTGTGGGAGAAATCCATTTTCCTCTTCTCTGGCCACCCAAGCAGAACTTTTTTAGCTGAAGGCAGGAACCCTCCAGGGGCTTTGACTGCCTAGGTGGTCAGTCTTTGATTTAGGAAATTTGGTTCATGAAATTATCATATTCAAGCTTCCTTGTCTCAATTTTTTGCCGTGTAAGTACCTTGGAGTGTGGTGGAATTTTTCATTGTTTTATCTCTGCTCACGTGCAGGGGTGGACAAAATGCCAATTTGCAACTCCCTTTGGTGGCTTTTTTTTAATCACTCTACTTCTGTGGACTTTGCCTGAGGAGTGTCAAACTTTACATAGTGCTAAGATGATCCCTGAGGGGACGGAAGAACCTGCATGTTTTATAGGTCTCTTCTCCCTGCGCTGAGGTCATGTCAAGGTGTTCTATCTGTGTGGGGCACCCAGGGAGGACTTTTCTGCACTAACCAGTGTGTGAGCATCTTCCTCTTTCTCAAAATCAAAGTGCTTTCAGAACACAGTGTTTGTGTCTCTAGAGACACAGGCACCTTTACTGCACACTTCCAGGAACTGATGTGTGGAACATGCACAGGGTTGAGCTCCTCTTGCAGCTTCTACGTAGCAAAGAAAGCTGGTGTGGATGGGGCACTTGCAGAGCCTTGTGCCAGGCTGCTGTTCCCTGCCCTTCTGGGCATAGCTATGTGAGCATGCCCAGAATAAACCTGGGTTGCTTAGTTTGACTTGCATTTTCTGCTTTGGGGATGCAGCGGTGTGCCACTTTTCCTTCCCAGACTGGAGTGGTCTGTGGCCCTTCTAAAGCAGGGAGTGGGAAAAGACAGTAATCTCTTTTTGGTAGCCTCTTACATGAGTGTTTAGACTGAACCAAATAAATGAGTTTCCTGGCAGTATAAATAGTGTGACAAAAAAATCTGGGGGATCTAGGTTTTAAAGTCAAATTCTGAGCTTTCCTTGGAAAGATGCGTCAGGTGGCAAACCCCCTAGGGAAGTGTGTTGACTTCAATTTCTATTCCATTCTCTTTCTATGAGAAAGAGATTACATTGGTCCCTCTATAGGATGATACTTTATTTAGTCTATTTATCACCATTTGTTTGTGCTCAGTTCTCTCTCTCCAGCAGTTTACAGGACTTCTCAACAGTGAGAAAAAGTAGGTCATCCCAACACAGTTGGGCTGGGTTTGGGGGAAAGGGCTTTGACTGTAAAGTGTTGCTGAGTAAGAAATCTCTTTGGTGCTAGTCAGGCAGTTTCGCCAGCACATCTGGCAACTTGTGTGCAGCTGGAGTGGCTTGTGTTGCATCACTTCTGCAGAAGGATGGGAGCACATCTGTCCCTCCCTGCTGTAGTGTGGTGTGAACAGAGTGTGGTGCAGCTTCTTGCACCTTGAAAGGCAGATCTGTTCAGCCCATACTTGTGTTATAAGGTTGGCTGGCTGCTACAGGCCCAAATTAGCCAGCGTGGGTTTGTCTGACTGGCTGTGCAGTACTGCTGTGGTCCCACATGAAGCTTTTGACATAGGCTTTGGTTGGGTAGGGATGGCAGTACTGAGAGAGCCCAAGACTGCTGTGATGAATGTGGTTCTCCAAGCAAATGGGATGTGGGCTGAGGAGGCTTGATACTACTTCAGGCTTCCTGTGGTCTAAGCCAGGAAGTAGTGTTTAACTCAACAGGAGTTAATAGCAGAGGATATCCACTGTTTACTTGTCGTAATATGAACACCTTGATTTTGGTCTGAGTTACTTTGAATTGAAAATAAATGTTACCTGTAAATCCAGAATATGTGCAAGCTGAGGCTTTACCTAACCTACAGAAATATTGCTGGTGTGGACAACTCCTGAGGAGTTTGCACAAAGCCAAAGTCCTGCCACAGACTTAGTGCTTAAATCCCCACTTTCCTCTTAATCTCAGGGTTCTGTTTCAAGTTCTCTAACCTGAATTAACATCTCTCTCTCTTCCAGCAAAGTCAAGGCCAGGAGAAAGATCACTTGTGACCTGTTGCAGAGCCCTGTCAGGTCTCAGAGAAGAGGACAGAGGGGACTGCACTTTCCCCAGTCAGCATACTCTGTAGGGTAGAGGTGAGTAGCAGCGATGGGAACAGAGGGAAACACAAAGTAGCAAAGGCTAAGCCTGTGTTTTAGCCATTAGTGTGACATAAGTGTGAAAAGAAGGGTTCGTGGTTAAGAGGCTGCCTGTGGGCTGTTGTGTGTTTTAAACATATTTGAGATTGTGTTTTGCCCATGGACTTTTAAGAGCCTTTGAAAAGTTGGGAAATTCATGATCTCTTTAAATATTACTGTGGTCTGCTTCAGAGTTTGAATTAATTTCTGCTTTCACTTTCTCCCTTTTTTCCACCAACACTTAGTTGTTTAAAACACAATTATGAGGGGTTGTTACTGTGAAACAGGATTATTCGTTGCTAGCCCAGGTCCTTGATGGTTAGCATACCATCTTTTGGGGTTCCTTAGTGCTTTCCTCCCCTTTTTGGTGCCTGTGTAACAGCCAGGTTATTGCCCTGGGTGAGAAAGGCCTGATGGGAATGTAGTGCCCACTTCAGCCAGGCTCTGCTCATCAAGCGTTAACCAAAAACTTGTATGTGCAGGTGTGGGACCGCTGTGTCTAAGGCAGCAAATGCAAGGTTCTGACTCACCTGTCTCCACCTGGGAGGAGGGTGAGGAGGGACCACTGTGTTGCTACCTCTCCCCTCTGTTAGTGGGTGAGGGCCCCCCCCCCCCCCGCCCCCTGCTTTGCCCTCCCTGCCGGGGGAGGTGGGGGGTTTCACTTGAGACTGTGCTGCGGTGCAGGCAGACATAAGCAGCTCACCAGCTCTCAGCAGGTGCTCAAATTCCTTTCTGATAACACTGCTCTGCATACCAGCCTCTGGCACTGTGGAGGGTTGTCCCTCTCTTCTCCAACACCACCCTAGCTTTAAAACCCCACTTGTAGGTTAATGTCACTTCACTGTCTGGCACACATCTATGGCAGGAAGGAGTTTCATGCCCCTCATTCATGTGAACAGGGCCCTTCTCACTGAGAGAGCTGTGATTTTTCTCAGCCCTTTCTCATGATTTCCAGGGTGTGATGGGCAGCTCTCTCCAGAAATATGCATCACTAAAAAGGTCATTTTCTATGAGATGTGGCCAGATACAGGAGCACTGCTGCAAGGCATGGATTTGTGGGAATTTTTTTCCTTTCACACTCTTCCTTCTTTTTTGTAGAACGAGGAGTTCTGGTCTGAAGCAGAGGCTGACAAGAGCTGCTGTCTCTGAATCCATCATGGAACAGGTTAGAGTCAAAGTCTGAAGTCAGCTGTTCATGGTGACCAGTGGTTCTCCTGTGCACCAGTGTTGGCTCACGTCCTTCTCTTGTTTCCCAGAGTTCCTGCAGGGGCCCTGACACTCCTCTGAATACAGAGGAGTGGATGGAGCCATGTAGTTTGTAAGCTGCTTCCTTCTTATCTCTGTGGCACTCACCCTTGAAACTGCAGGCTGGAAATGTAGCTATTTAAGAGACTACAATGTTTATTGATAAAGCTACAGATCGCTAAAACTAATAAATCAAATTAATAGGCACAGCACTGTGATCAGTTTATTGCATTGTTTTGTGCAATGTTAAACATAATTAGGAAGCTGCTATTTTTCACACTTAAATCTATTAACTGCACTGAACTGTTACTGAAATGTGTCATCATCCCCCACCCCAGCTTGTGTTAGGATACAATTCTAACCCTCTGACCTGCCCTCCCACAAGCATTTTAAACATAATGTGATAAAAAATTTATCTGACTATCTGGATAGTCCAGTGGGTTGTTGAAGGGGATTGCCACTGTGCCCCAGTGAGCTTCTGTTGAACCAGGTGAACTTTACTACTGTCTGTAAATATCTGCTCAGATCATGAAAGATCATAGAATCATAGAATTGATTGGGTTGGAAAAGACTTCAGAGATCATCAAGTCCAACCCTTGGTCCAACTCCAGTCAATTTACTAGATCATGGCACTCAGTGCCACATCCAATCTCAGTTTAAAAGCATCCAGAGATGGTGAATCTACCACCTCTCTGAGCAGGCCATTCCAATGCCTGATTACTCTCTCTCTGTAAAGAATTTTTTTCTAATATCCAACTTAAACTTCCCCTGGCAGAGCTTAAGCCCATGCCCCCTTGTCCTATTGCTGACTGCCTGGGAGAAGAGACCAACCCCCACCTGGCTATAACCTCCCTTCAGGTAGTTATAGAGAGTGATGAGGTCACCTCTAAGCCTCCTCTTCTCCAGACTAAACAACCCCAGCTCCCTCAGCCTCTCCCCATAGGACTTGTGCTCCAGTCCCTTCACCAGCCTTGTTGCTCTTCTCTGGACCCACTCCAGCGCCTCAATATCTCTCCTGAACGGAGGGGCCCAGAACTGAACACAATACTCAAGGTGTGGCCTCACCAACGCAAAGTACAGGGGAAGGTCCTGCTGGCCATGCTGTCTTTGATACAGGACAGGATACCACTGGCCTTCTTGGCCACCTGGGCACACTGCTGGCTCATGTTGAGCTTCCTGTCAATTAGTACCCCCAGGTCCCTTTCTGCCTGGCTGCTCTCCAGCCACTCTGTCCCCAGCCTGTAGTGTTGCATGGGGTTGTTGTGGCCAAAGTGCAGGACCTGGCACTTGGCCTTATTGAACTTCATCCCATTGGAATCAGCCCATCTCTCCAATCTATCCAGATCCCTCTGCAGAGCCCTCCTGCCCTCCAGCAGGTCAACACTCCCTCCCAACTTGGTGTCATCAGCAAATTTGCTGATGTGCCTTCTGTTCATCTTTGATCATATACATTATTTTCCATGTTTCCATTTCTGAACTCTGCTTTCTGTTGACTTTGTTCCTCCTTTCCTCTTCCCAGTCTCCTCCCGAGTAAACAACCCATGCTTAATTACCTTTTTTGCATTCGTCCCAGTTGTGCTATTGTTGCCTAGGCACTATGGGTCCTGTATGGTATTACTGATATGGTTATGTAGATGGCCTTGCAAGGTTCCACTCCCCAAAATTCCCTGTCAGTTACCAAGTTCATCCTGTTTGCACATTGATCACCATATGCAGTTGGCATAGCAAGCCATTCTTCAACCATTTTTCTCTCTAGATAATATTAAGCCTAAGTATTTTCTTACAGGCAGACAGTCTGCACACTTGTGAGCAGCTGCTTGGCTCTTCGTGAGGAGCTGAACCAGGGTTATTACAAAGCTAGCTGAAGTTTCTTTGAAGAGGGAGAAGAAATGTGAACCTTGGGGTTTTTTGCAGGCTTGTACTCTGTTATCTCTGTTTCCCACCTTGTTACTGCTCTGCTCTGATTACATTTAAATGGGGAGCTGTTGGTTTCTTTATGCACAGGAAGTAGAATGCCCAGTTCCCAAGTACAGGGGTAAAAACCTTCCAAACACAGCTGTGCGAGTGGGGGAAGTGGATGGTTTTTGTTGAATAGACATGTGTTTCAAAAGAGAAGTTCTGATCAGGGTTGCTGTCACTGCCACAACTGGAAGTGTGAGGAGAAAGTGAGCTAGCTCTTCTGCCCCCAGTTCATAAGACCAGAGCCATCTGTCATTCACCACTGAACAGTTCAGTGTGGGTGCATATCCAGGAGTAGTTAGCATGTGTTTGCTGAGGTCTTAGGGGCTGCCTGGCTAATGCTATTCAGGATGCCCGAAGGAGGCCCCAGAGACACATGTTCAGGGGTGGAAAACAGTGTATGTGTAGACCTTTTGAGTAGGACATGGGCTTAGCAGTGATTTTCTTACATATACGTTCAATGGATCTCTCCAGGTGGAGCACGCGCTGCTGTACACCTTCCTGGAGGCATCCTCTGACTGTAAGTTCAAAGAGCAGCTGCATTCCCTGAGAAGCCCGGGGATTTGCTTTGATCAAGGAGCCCATGGCCGGCTGGTTATGTTCCAAGGACCAGCCTATGAAGACGAGTTTGAACTTCAGTGTGATGGCAATCGGAGTGGCCACTTGCAGAACGGTGAGCTAGGTAAGTGTGCTTTTCTCCATCCTACATGTCTCTGAACATGGTGTTTTTATTTCCCCCTTTCCTATCTTCACTGTTGACTGTTGCAGAGGAGTAATGTTTTCTCCATTGAGAACCTTCACAGCATGGCTGTTGGTTCAGAGTTCAACATTTGGGATAAGAGAGCTAGTGCTTAGCACTTTATCTGTCCGTGAATTTCTAGAGCACCCATAACCCTGGGGTTTTGTCTGCAGCACATGGGACAAGGGCACAAAGGTGGGACTGATGATAGCTGCCCTCAAGGACTGTGATGTTAAAGCGGTTAAGTTAGGCCTCGTGCTGCTCCTCAAGCAGTATGAGTACTTGGGCTAGGATCTTGGAACAAGACATGTTCTGGTACTGGGTGAATCCCTTTCTGCTCTACCACTGTGGCAGAAACTGTTCCTCAAAAATTTCTGGTCCTGTTCCTGCTTCACTAGCTATCTGCAGGGTGGCTATTGCCCCTTGCCCAGGGTGTGTCAGCTGGCACATTGACCTCAACCAAAGCAGGGTGAGGAGGAAGTACTACAGTAAATAGCCCTCCCTCATACAGATTTGCATGGGTCTCCTGCCAAAAGTGACTGTGGGAAGCTCTGCCTAAAGGAGATCAGACAAGGTGTAATGGTTTTAAACTGAAAGAGGGCAGATTTGGACTGGATGTAAGGAAGATTTTTACAATGAGGGTGGTGAAATGCTGGCACAGGTTGCCCCATGAGGTGGTGGATGCCCCATCCCTGGAAACATTTAAGGTTGGCTGGGGCTCCGAACAACCTGATCTTGTTGAAGACACCCCTGCTCATTTCAGCCTTTCAAGCTCCCTTCCAACTCAAACTCTTCTGTGAGACACTATATTTTAGATGGTGCTTAAGAGACAAGCACCAGGTCATGTCTACAGTCAAATAAATACTAGAATCATTTTGATTAGAAAAGACTTTTAAGGTCATGCACAGTTTCTCAATTCCCTCCCCCCAAGCAGGATGTTGGCTGTAGCTGCCCTGTTCAAATTTTGGCTGGGGATGTTCTAACATCCCCGGTAGTGATTTTTTTTTTTTGGGGCTGGGTAAGGCTGCACTTAAACTACAGATAAAAACCCTGTTTGCACAATGTCTCTAGTAAGCAGCTTGGGTTCACACAAAGGAGTTGTGCTTAGAGCTGTCATGAGTACACTGTGATTGAGGTGAGAAGGAGGTTGTTTGTGAGATGAGCAAAATGCTGTGGGTCAGCTTACCTGCACTGAACCTGGTCTGACTGCAGCCTGTGAACTAAATGCTGCTCTGTGTTGGCAGAGTTTGACGCTCCAGTAAACGAAGATGTCATCCGGCTCATTGCTGCTCAACTCGCTGAGATTGGAGACAAGCTTGATAAAGATGTCCAAACAAGACCTGATCTAGTAAATGATCTAGTGCAGCGCTTTCTGAACGAGAATCTCTCTAGAGAGGTGAGTGAAAAGCAACCTGACTAGCAGTTTCCCTTTTAAATGTTGTGCATCCTTCCTGCTGTCACTTTGCAAACAGCAAGCTTGCAACTTCTATTGCCATCTTAAAATTCAACCCAAACACTTACCTTTGGAGATTTATTAGAAGTGATTCTGTAGCCTGTGGCAAAGTTACTGTGTAAATTTGGTTCCTTGGGCTCATCTCCTTTCTGCAGATGGTGTCATTACAGTTGTGGGTAGTTGTGGAAAAGGACTGCCTTTCAGAGGCTTTTTGTCCTTGTTTTGTTGGCCCAATGACTTATATTTGAAAATTAAGTGTCTGGTTAAGGCTTAGTATTTGTCTTTAAGGTCTTTGGACTTTGGTACTAAGTCCTGTATGTCTGCTGATTGTCATGTGGGTAAAACTGGAGCAGGTTAGTGCCAGAAGCTTGACTTGTGCTTGTTACTGAACACTGAAGAGACCGCAAGTCATGAGACCATTTTTTAGTGCTATAACTGTGTTCATAGGCTCAGTGTTGGGAGTAGCAGTGGGTTTTGGCCAGTTGAGGTGGCCTCCCTAGGTGGCCTCTTCCTCTTCGCTGCAGAGGGCCAGCATCTAACGTGCCTTGCTGCTCTGCCAGGGAAGTAGAGTTTGAGGCCTCTTGTGTTAAAAATGAAAAAAAAGGATGTCTAAGGATTAGATCCACATCTGGAACAAGGACCATAGTTTGCTTCCCCAGAGACTTCTTGGCATCTTCAGGGTAACTGTGGCTTTCTGGCTTGTTTGGCCTTATCGGTCTGTGATGAAATTTTCTATGTGCTACAAGCTAAAGCTGTCTTTGAATTGAGGGCCCACCTTCTTGCCAGAAAGGCAGGATTTAATGACTTCAACAAATCCTTTTGTTTGTTTGGGGTTTTTTTGGAGTGTGGTTTTTTTGACTAGGGTTTATCACCTACACAGATTCCAGAGAAGTCTGACCATTCCCCACTCTTTCCATCTTGCTCTCCATCCAGTTAAATTTCAGACCTTCAAATTTATTGCCTAACCTTTTAGTTTTTGGTAAGACTAGGATAAATTTAATTCCTGACCTTGCTTTTTCCCATTAGTAATATAGCTTAGTGTGTGCATATTGTCTCTCTTGAGAAGACAAATATTCCACTGATCTTGGGACCAAGAGTTGGACACCTCTGCTAGCTCTTCCTTATGTGAAGGCTTTCTGTGAAACTTCCTCTGCCTTCTTCCAGGCCCCACCTAAGCTTGCGCCCTGCATCTGCACTGTGGTGGGTTGTCCTTTGCTGGAAGTCCCAGAATTCCTCTACTGTTTCAGGACTTGACAGGCTAGGTGCAAACCCTGGGGAGGAGGGGGCTGTTGCACCATAAGTGTGTAAGGGGCCATCTGAATTTTCCAATGGTGGTGTGTTGTCTCCCTTTCATTTTGTCTTGGGTGAGCAGCTGAGCTCAGAGATAGTGATCCTTACTGTCATTCAGGGTATGTGACAGGTAGGCTGCCATGCCTGGGAAGAAGGGGAGGGACATCCTGTGGGTGTTAAAACAAGCACCTCAGTTACTAGCGGTCCTCGCAGGCTGTGCTGAGACCCCTTTTCCCTCCCAGCTGTACACTGAGATCCATCTCTTCCTTCCTTACAGGAGATAATGCGGCACATGTCAGGAGCAGTGAGAGAGCTTGCACAAGCCATCCCCTCAGACATGGAACAGGAGAAGGCCATGTTGGTGCTAACAATGGTCTTGACTAAGAAAATTCTGAATACAGTGCCCTCCCTTCTACATCGTGTCTTCAGCACCACTGTGAACTTCCTCAACCAGCAGTTCCACAACTACGTTGTCGAAATGGTGAGTGCTCTCAAACAGCCCGGTGTGAGTCACAGCTGGCCTCTTAGCTGGGTCCTGGCTGTCCTGGGTTATTCCCAGAAGGGTGGCCTAGCTCTGAGCTGCTGCTTGCCCTGTAGTGCTCTGGAGGTTGGGCCAGAAGGGAACATCAGTCTCTAAAGATTTGTGTGCTTGAGGGCGTGTCACAGCCTCTGCTTGCCCCCCTCTCAGCAGCCAGTGAACAGAACACTGTGACCACTCCTCTCCTCCCTGCAGTCTCTACAGGGAGCTGTGCCAGGAAGACACAGTAAGGTTAATCATGGCCTCAGGGAAGAAAAGCCTGACCTGAGCTCTGATGTATGTATTTCCTGAACATCTTAATCTTGAGGTCTCTGCTTTGTCTTCCTTGGCTCCCCAGAGCTTGGCAGAACTTGAAGGGGAAAGGAATTGCCCCTGGAAAACAACCCTAGCAGAGGAACAATGAGAAATGGTCAAATCCATCCTTGTTCTCTGTTGGCACTTCAGCATAGGTGGGGAGACTGCAGCCATGGGCAAGCCAGCGTGTAGAGGCTGGGCCTTCAGTAACTAACCTGTCGGGGAAGGGGAGAGGACATGTGTGTACTAGGATGTGACGGGACTTGAGAATGAGATTTTAAAGTGGGTCAGGGCTGTGATCCTGCCCCTCTGTGAAGCAGTGGTGATGCAGTTTGTGGGGTGCTGCAGGTCTGTAAGACCTCCCTGCAGCAAGGGCAGTCAGAGGGCTGCTGGTTATCTGTCACACTCCGGGGGTGGCATTAGGAGGGGGCTAGAGCCGGGCACCAGGAGCTATTCCCCTGCACTCCTCCTGCCGCGGGCACAGGATGGCGGGGGAAGCAGCCACGGAGCACGGCAGGTGGCAGTGTTGGGGCGCGGTTCGGGACACCGGGACGCGCGGAGGTCCCCGCGAGATGCCGGGCACGGGGCTGCTGCTGGGGCTGGCTCTGCTGCTCTTAATGCCCACTCTGTTTCTCTCCCTCCAGCTGGGTGAGTGAGCTCGCCAGCCCTCCGTGTGGAGCATGCGGATTCCCGAAGACTTAACTTTTCTTGGTGTTTGAAGATCACTTTTTATTTGCTTTTAACTTCTGAGATACTGTGAAAGTGTCTCAGTATCTCCCACAGCTGTGAAAGGGATGGCAGAGCTTCATAGATAGGCTTTTGTAGACTAGCACAGCAATAATGGTAGTGTGAGGTGCCTGCCAGCTCTGCCAGTACCTGTCGGGAGAAGCGCTTGCCCTCTCTCATTTTACAATATTTTTTTTCCAGTTTTTTCTTAGCAGTAGCAGACTTTGTGCAGACTCTGGCTTGTACCTCCAGAGGCCCAGGGCTGGCAGGGCCTGCACTCTTTCTTCTGATCAGCTGTAGCATTTTGCTTTAGTTATTTGCTTCCCTGACCTGTTCTTGCAGCTGAGCCATGCTGAGTGTTGTTCCCAGGAAGGCCTCAGGCTGTGAAGTGGGTGGTTCATCAGCACAGATCATCAAGCGGGGTGGGTGGGAATCAGGTCTGTCTTGATGGGGAGCTGGCAGCAAGAGGAAAAGAGCCCTGAAGGACGGAGGGGTGTTTGGCCAGGTAAAGGCACTTCAGTATCAATCACTGTACACCTGTGCTTGCTTGGAAAATAAAACTGACGGAAAAACTGCAAAGAAAAGGCAGGGTTAGGCACAGGGCAAGGTTTTTTTGGGAATGCAACCTGGATACACTTGAGAAAAAGTAGCATGTCCTGTAATCACATCTCAGGTTCAATAAACTTGGACTCAGGATGTTTGACACCTATAACCACACAAGGTGGCAAATGCGTCACCTGTTATCCAGCTGCCTCAGGAGTTTTGGAAATATATAAATATTCTATGGCCTTTCTTAACTAAAATAAAAATGTCACTTTTTGTGGCACTAGAGCTTGTAAGAATTTCAATTTCCATCTGAGTTTTTTTGGTGTTGTCGGTTTTTTGTGCAAGTACTCATGGCGTTCCTCTAATTTACCAAGGCTTATGATGAAGCTGGCCGCATTAGGAACAGTCTGGCCTGGTCCTTGTGCTTTGCATAAGCAAATTTTCTGTAAGTAAAAGCATCTTTTCTTTTGGTGCCTGCACTAACACAAGGGGAGGGGGAAGCACAGAAGTAGTCTACACATTGTTTTTGAAAACTGTACCATTTATTAAAGTGCAACCTGGGGGCATGGTCTTACAGCAGTGTCCCCTTAGCAGAGGGAGAAAATGTACATACCCCTTCACTTCAACTGACTGTAGAACAATGAAGCTGGGAAGAACTTTCTTTGAAAGGTGGAAACACTTTTATTAACCAAATGGCACAAGAAGCTTTAGACAGGTTTCCCCAAGAGGACTGCACCTGCATATCAGAAGGAACAGTATGGCAAGTTCCTGGGATAAGGGGTGACTTGAGGGACCAGTCAGGGTCTCTTCCCCCAGGCAGGCCTCTTGAGAACAGAATCCAAAAATCCCAGCAGGTCTGTCACTATTTGCTTACACCCAGCAGAAGCCTAGTAGAAGATATCCCCTACCATGCAGCTTTAGTCAGTCTCATTAGTCTTTGCTGCTTAACAAATCAAGTGGCATTCTTTTGGTCTGAGTGGGTTTTTAGGTTTACACTTGAATAAAAATTCATACTGCGTTAAAAATGGGGACAGACCCTCTAAAGGTGTATCAGTAAGATGCATCCTCTGCAACTTGTTCTGTCCACGTCAATAGTGTTCCTTCCCTCCCCTGCAGATACTGCAGGGAGATCAAAAGCAGCTTCCACTAGAAGCCAACAGGAGCTCCCCCACTTCTACAGCATGACCATAGACCACTGGCTCGGAGGAAGCAAGTCACTGACCCAGAAGACCAAGAGAGGGTCAGCTCTAAGTAGGAAAAAAAAGTGATAAAAGGTATTTAACTTAAGGAGGTGGATCTGAGTGATGTTGTGTTGTTGTTCCCCTGGACTTAACACTGCAGCTGACCCTTCTGAGCTGGTGTCATTCCCCAGCCAAGTACTGGTTAGGAGAGGTCACTTCATCAGACACAAATTGAGTACCGTTGCCTGGAGCTGCCCTGCAGTCCGTGCTCCTCTGGGCCTGAGAGCTCATTCTACTGGAGTCAAGTAGTGGTGGCTTAAATTTTATAAATGCCCCTTCATCCCGCTTTTCTGTTATGGCAAGACAGAGCTTGTACTTTGAAGCACAGGTACATACACAGAGTCAAAGCAGTACTGCTCTTGTAAGCTTCCTAGTGCTGAAATTAAGCAGACCAAGCCAAATTAAAGTCATACACAGCTTCTCTCTTCACTAGGTACAGGAGATCCTGTGCTTCACCTCTCCGTGTTTCACTGGGAAACACTTTCTCCTGTGATCACAAACAGAGCCTGGAATAAGACGTTCTGCTGAAGCCCAGGGCATTCAGAATTCCCTTAGGCATTACAGCTAGGCTGGCTGGGTTCACCTCCCCATCCCACACCCTACTATTTCACACCAAAAGAACCTGGCAGTTACACTCTGAAATTCTGTAACATGAGCTTGCTCTGACTTAGTGTCTCACTCACTATGCTGCCAGAAGCTCTTCTAGTTTTATTGCCAAAATAGCAAGATCTACCATGCTAGGGTTTTGCTAGTACTTTGCTTCCATACCACTGTAGCTGGAATTAAACATAGGGAAGGTTTATAACCTCAGATTATTATATCTACTACAGTCATTAAAATGAGAAAAGACCAAACTTTAAAACCTTGCTTCTTTAGCACTAATTAATTTTCTCATTTGTGACCATTAGAAAACGTTGATTAGTTTAAAAATCCAGTCTAGTGTGTTAGGCTAGCTGTGATCAGGGTTAAGTGAAAAGGAAGGAAGCAGGATTCTGGCAGCAGAGCTTGTCCTGTGTAAGAGCACTCAGCACTACAGCTTTCACCTGGCCCTTGAGCTGCAGATGCTTAAGTGCAGCTTCCAGCCAGCATGAAAAACAAGCCCTCGTGGACAGCAAGGATGGAAGCCTGTAGTACTAATTTGCTCTTCAGAAGGCAAGTTAGGAAAGAAACACCCAACTGCAACTACCACCACAACAGGCACTTCACCTTCAGCCAGTATTTAAACTGGTGTCCAAACCCAGGTGCAGTACTGAACAGAGACCATGATCCCGCTGCATCGTCCAGTTCTGTGCCAGGAGCTTCCCTTTAGACTGGACAAAAGGCTGCAGAAGTGCTGCTGCTTTCTTGCCTCTAGTTTGTTTTGTTGAGCCAGCCCTAGTATTTTAGATTTTAAGTTAAAAAGTTAACAAGCTCTAAAGTTATTTTCTGTAGTTTTCAGCAGCCACATTACCATCCTGAGAATGCCTACTTAGCATCCACCCAGCCTTGTGAAAACCAAAACCTGAAGTTTTCAAACTGCCTCCCTCTCTCTGCCCTGTTTTGCCAGCTGAGCAGCTCAGTGCTGCCATGCCACCTCCAGCCTGGATCTTGTGAAGTTTAAGGAGCTCTGGTGCAACAGCTGCAACAGGCAGGGATGGGGCGCTCTGTGTCTGCACTTCAGGCTTTTGGGCAACAGTGGGATTCTGGGTTTTGGTCTTTGCTCCCAGCCTCTTGTTCCTGCAGTGCCAGCTGAAGAAAGTCCTTACCCAGCTCTCAGCCAAAATACCCAACTGAACATAGCTTAGAATTAAGCACAGCTGAAATTTAAGTTGCAGCTTATCTTGAAAGCCTTTTCCTTGGCAGCTCCTTATTGAGCGTGCTCCCCCCTCAGTTCTTTTAAGTGTTTACCACTTCTTTGTTGATCTCGTCTTCTGCTGTTTTAGCATCTCTGCTTTAGGGTATGCTAAGGATAAAGTAAAGACAGAATGGGTCTAAGGTAGATATTTTGTTATGGTTCAGGCCACTTGAGGATAGATATTGAGGCACTTTTGGGAAGGGGATAAGCAACACAAGTGGAAGTAATTCTGTATGCCCTTTTGTAAGTGTATAGCTACCGCCTTCCCTCTGCCAGCTCCAAGAGATCCGCTAAAGAGAGGTTGTATCACACCTTTTGGGGTAGTTTGACCCTACAGCTTAGGATTACTGTAACAAACTTGCAAATAGCGGGGGAAAAACCCCTTTCATTTTCTAATTCACACCTGTGACAGCAGCCTGTCACTCAGGTCTGCCATGTGAGCTTACCTGCCCTTTGGTGACTTCCACAGGGCCTGTCCCAGTTCTGACCACAGAACTCCAGCAGAACTGAAGCCCACAACTGACCTTTTTAACTAATGGAGTGTTCCCAGAGGAAAGAGATTCACAATAAATGTTCTCAACCTGTGAGTGGGGGGTGGGGGAAAAGAGGGTACAAATTCTTGCTCACTTGTCAAATCTAAAAGCTCCTCAGAGGAAAAGAATATTCTAAAGAAAGGACCAAGGAACCAAAACATACAGTGCAGCTGAAAACACTAAATGCTTAACACAGACATTTATTTTTCTTACTACTGCTGTCATCTTCTCCCTGATGTGTGGAAGAAGATGCTTTTTATTTAATGCCCTGTTTGGCTCCTTGTACCAACAAATTAGGGACTTTTCCCTAGGCAGCCTGGCTTTATTCTTGTCTGTCCTTTACCCCTCTCCCACACTACTCCTGGAAGAGTTAAAGTAACACCAGCCCTGCCTGCACTCCCTCTTGATACACAAGTTATCCAGAGAGTCCATCTCTGTTTTAGAGTAACCCTCTGTGTGGCAACAGCTGGAGATGTCCCAAATGTAGGCTCAGTGTCATCAGTAAGGAGAAGATGGAGGTCGGGTTCAGAACATCCCTTCTCCCCAGAGAAGAACCCAAAGCCATCAGCAAAGCACCAGGAGAGGAGCAAGGAGCAGCCCTACCCCAACTGACCAGGCAGGAAAGCACAGCAATGAGACTACCAGGAAATGGCAAAAAAAAAAAAAAAAAAAGACAATTTTGCTTTGCAATTTGATAAAGGGTTTTGTTTTTTTCTCTTAAGGCCAACCTACTACATTTTATATATTGAAAAAGAGCAATCAGTGATCAACAATAAAGACCAGAACTCCAGAGCTCCCCAGTTCAGTCCACAGCAGTACATATGTGCCAACACTTCCTCTTAACATTCAACTTCTCACACACAGATTTCAAAATCCAGTAAGTTTTCTAAAAAATCCATTCTCAGAAAAGCTTAAACAAAAATAATTCCTCAGAATCTGACACATTCTGACTAACTTTCCAACATGCTGGGATAGGAAAATGCAGCAAAAATATCCTAAAATAGAGAGTATGCTAAAATCTCTTCATTCTGAGATCCCTTAAGAAACAGGCTCATCAGATGTACCATAGATAAGGTTATTTAGAAACAAAAGTAACTTGCCTTTGTGCTTTGCAAAGAGTAAGATTCCCATAAGCTCATGTTTTGGTTTTTACATTATCAGGAGTTCCCTTTCACCTCCCCCATCTGATCTAAGCCACAACATCAGCACCAACCCTCAGAGATGCATCTGTACTTCTGCCTGGAAAGCCCAAGGTCTTGCCCACAGAGCTGCAGTACGGACATGGACAGACACACAAACACGCGCTGGATCTGACTAACGAGTATGGCAACACTAAAAACGTCTCTTTCCCCACACAACTGAAGGGCTATGACTGCAGGAAGAGGGATTTTCTTTTTGCCAAAGTAACGTTCTCAGGATTGACCCAGTAAGTTTAGTTAATTACAGATTCACGGCTGCAAAAGAAATCGCACCGAACAACGCTCGGGGTCAGGTCAGGAACAAGCAGATAGAGGAGATGTTTAATGCTTTTGCTCAGTTACTAGAATCCATTATGTATCTGGGATTCTGTCACAGGCAAGACCAAGTTAGGACTAAATACACTCTGTGCTTAACTTGGGAAAGACAATGCAGACTGCAGTGTGACATAGGACAGCAGAGCATTTAACCACTGAACATACCCCAGATATCAGAGCAGTGATCCCAACAGACCGTGTCCAGCATGAATTTTGCGTCTCGGGGGGGGTCACAGTAAAGTGGGCTGGGCAGGAGGAAAGCAAATGGATTCTCAAACCAGTAAACAGCAGTGTCCCTCTCACCCTCCTGGGCAGCACCTCTATCCCAGGAACACCAGGATGCTCAGAGATAATACAGCAATAGAGAGGCAGCATCTTCACAGGATGGGGCTCCAGTAAACGTTAGGGGCCAAAACCAGTGTGAGCCAAGAGGTAAAAAAAAGCACTGTCCCACCGGGGCTTAGGAGGAACCTGGAAGGTTATGAGGAGCAGTGCTGTACCTGAGAGGAAGCCGAGATAAAAGGGAGACCAGCCTCTCGCTACAGGACTCAGGTTGGCTAATGTTTGTTAGGAAGGGCTCTGGGGTACGATGGGAAGTGACAAGACAGCACAGCTGCAATAGCGGTGAGTCTGAGAAGCCAAAACTTCAGGGGTTGGCAGCAGCTGGCTCTCCCCTTCCCCTGGGGATTCTCTGTTCCAGTTCCAAGAGTATAGGTACCCCTTTCTTCAGCACCTGCACTTAAGTTCTTAAATTTGCAGAATGTTTTTTGTTTGTTTTTTTTAAAAATACCCCAGTACTTTAATCACGAAAAACCAGTCCCCGCCCCAATTCTACTAAAAACATGATTGTCCGTAGCTGGAGGCTTACTGAACAACCTCACCCCATCACCATTAAGTTATCAAATGTCCAATTAAACAGCAGGCAGCTCAACCTTTTTTAGGTAACATAACTACAAAAAATTGGATCGTGCTCTCTTGTCTCTCCCCCCTCCTCCTCCTCAAGAGAGCTCCGTTACTTTTTCCTAAGCGCCAGCGCTACTCCGACCGCTACAGCCAGTATAGCCACGGCAGCAGCCCCGCCGTACAGCAGTATCGATTTCCCTTCTGGCAATAGGATAGGCTTCTCCTCTGCACTGGGGGATTTCTCTTCCATTTCTTCCAAATGGCCCTCTTTGCCCACCTTTTTTTCCCCTGGGAGCGGTATTTTCTCAGGTTCCGGAGCAGCCTTTTCTTCTGATGGGGCTAACTTTGGGACAGGTTTACTTAATATGGGGATTTCAGGTTCAACAAGCTCTTCGGCTGCTTTTCCCTTTTCCTCCTGTTTCGTACTCAGAGGTGAAGAGGGATGTGCTTTTTCAACAGCAGCCACTTCAGCTGGAGGTTTTCCTTCCTGTAGAGAAGCAGAGGTTTCTCGAAATGCTGCCTGCATGGTCTCTGCAGCGCCAGCTGACACCACTGCTTCCTCAATCCCCTCCGGTATCTCTTCCTTCTCCACGTGAACAATATCGGAGTTGGAAGAGTTGTTCTCACTCCTCTCTTCACCCCCTCCGTTGCTGTCCAGGCTTTTGACTTCTTCAGGATCCATAGCCACTTGCTGCCAGGACTCAGGTCCCAGGGAGACTGGCAGGCTCTCCGTGTGCCAGCTCTGGCTCGCCGACAGGGAGACAGGCAGGCTCTCCGACTGCCACGACGTGGTCACTGTGGGGGACTCCGGGGGGCTCACCTGTCCTGAGTTGTCACTGGTCAGGATGTAGATGTCATTACTGTCCTCTGCAATGAGCCCGGGGTACTCTTCCTCTTCAGATTCCAAAGTAAACACTGTCCCCTACAAAAAAGAAGGACACAACACATGAGCGATGGCTTCAGCGTTACCTCCCCTGTATAGGAGGGAACAGGACACCTGGAAACTTAGTGAGCTGGAAGAAAGATGAGAGGGCCTCTGCAGCTGCCTGACCTACATTTCCGTGGAGATTACAGAATCCAGCTGGTCCAGCTGGCATTTCCAGAGAATGGAACCTCTAACATGAGCTCTGCTGGGAGCTCCTCCTTTCCCTGATGTTACTGCATCACCAGGTACATCATCAAAACACACCACACGGGCATTATTAACCAGACAAGACACTAAAGTCTGAAACCAAACTGCAACAAAACAAAGCAAGCAAACATATGTGCCCAGCTGAATACACCTCCCTTCTCCCTTCTGTGCAAGCACTCTCTATTGCTTCTGTCTTCATCTAAGTGTTCCTTTTCCATTAATATTATCCCATTTCCAGTGCTACCTGAGGCCCATATTTCTACTTTGTACCACCAAGCTGGAATCTACAGTAATTCTAGTATTTTACTACAAACAATTTCAGCTATTCACTTTTCCAAGCCTGTCATCATAACTTTGGCTACACAGCTTAAGTTGAAACAAACAACCAAGCATAGACATCCAGAGATGCTGACACGGTTTGCTTGCTTGCATTTAGCTACAAACAATCTGTAGGCAACCTAAAAATATTTGACAGTGGGCTTCCGTTGGAGAAACAGCAAGTGTAAAATACTGATTCCTGCCTTAAAGAACAGCACTGCTGATCCTAGTCATGTATGGACTGCTGAGTATGTAACACTGAAGAGACTGGCTTCAAGGGGAAAGAGGAAAAGTAATTAAGTGCAGAAGAACCTAAGATGGGTGTGATGCCAAGAATGTAAATACAGGAGAGTCGTGGTTTATCCCCATCTGGCAATTAAGTACCATGGAGCTGCTCATGCACTTCCACTCCCAGTGGAATGGGGAAGAGGATGAGGGGAAAAAAGTAAAACTTGTGGGCTGAGATAAGAACAGTTTCATAATTAAACAAATGAAAATATAATAATAGTGATAATAATAATGATGATAATAATAATTTGTAGTAGTAGTAATGAAAATGAGAGAGGAATAAACTCCAAGACAGACAAGTGATGCACAATCAATTGCTCACCACCCACTGACCAATGCCCAGACCATTCCCCAGCAGCAATCAGCAGCTCCCGGGCAACTCCCCCCAGTTTATATATGGAGCATGATTGTTCGATGATATGGAAAATCCCTTCACACAGTTCGAGTCAGCTGCCCTGGCCACAGTCCCCTCCCAGCCTCTTGTGCCTCTCCTTGCTACCAGAGCATGAGAAACGGAAAACGTCTTGGTTTAGGGTAAGCACTACCCTGCCACAGCCAAAACAGCAGCATGTTATCAACACTCTGATACTAAATAATCACAAACACAACTCTGTAGCAGCTACCAGAAAGAAAATTAACTCCATTCCAGCTGAAACCAGGACAAAGAGATAGGGGCAGAGAGGAAGTCCAAGGTTTGCTATGCCATATAGAAGAAGTCTGTGAAACAATTAACAAAGATTCAATAACTTTCTTGCTTGTAACAAAAACACTTGAACACTCTATCAAGTATTGTGATGCTGGGAGCCCCTTTTGTGCAAATTCCTTGTTAAATTATCAAGCTTTCCGGGACAGTCCATCTTTCCACGAAGAAAAAAATTCCATTCATTCTCTTATTGCTCCCTTCCACGTGCAATAGTCCGAACGCACTCTAAGCAGATGTCCCTCTTTTTTAAACCCTTCCCAATACCTGTGCATTTGGGGGTTGACTCTGCTCTAGTCTCCTACCTATAGTTTCCCATTCCAAGACACCTCCTCGGTTGTTCCACAACTCTTTATGGATTCACACAGTGATGTGCATCAGGAACTGATCCCAACTAAAAACAAACACTTTTTGTTTTGCTGAGATGTCTTTAACGCTGATCAGTGTCCAGTGTGGCCCACTGAGACACCCCAGTGGGGGCAGAACAGGACCAGCAGCTGCACCTGCTCACACCAATGCCGAACAAGCTGACGCGATACCAGTGCCCAGCTGAGGGAGCAGACGGGAAATGCATTTCAGCTTTGGTAGCTCCCAATTACCACTCAGTTCCTAGTGACACACAGACAAAAACTCCACCAAAACCCCAAAAAGGGAATTGGGAGACACAGGAGAGGCAGAACAAACACTGGTCACTGCCAGGAACTGTGATGAGAGACGTTCTCAGGCAGGTGGGGTGTAAATCTCCTCAGTCCATGGACTTTGGGAATATATTTGGACATAGGCAAAGGAGTACTGGAGAACACTTTGGAAGGCACTTTTCTTCATGCTTCTTTCTTTAAATGCCTTTAAATTGGTTGGATGTGGGAAGCATCATCCGGCTTGGTAAACGTTCAGAAACTCTAAAGAGAAATGAAGCACAGATTTCCTCAGGGAAAGAGTTAAAAGTGATTAAGCTGTTCACTAGCTGCTTAAGGATCATCAGGAAGTCTTAAATCAGAAAGAAATAAAAATTAGTAAACCATTATGTTTGTGAAAATGGTCAGACACCACTTACACACCAACAAACCCAAAGCAAGTTCTGCTCTGCACAATTCAAGACTCCAGTATCCTCCTGAAAGTCATGTTTCACTAGAATAACTAATTTTTTTTAAAAAAATGCAGCTCAGACCATAAAACAAAATGTAGCTCTATGCCTACGGGGAAGCACCAGCATTGCAAAGTAAATGCAATCGAAAAAATAGCCAGGAAACTTAAGGCATCCTGAGAGATCAAGTACTGAGCCCTGTGGGCCAGGGCTGCTGTGCAGTGTGGGAGAACAGGACTCCATGTGCAGCAGCAACCCATCCTGCTCCAGCAGATGGAGAGCAGCCCAGCAGAGAGTCTGTCACTGTCACAGCTCCCACCACTCTGTACTGAGGATGGAGAGGCAGCCTGCTGCCCACTCTGAGATTATACAGTCACTCCTCTGACCATCAGGATTTGCTCCGGATGTTGATTAAGTAGCAAATGCTCTCACTGGAATATAAACCGCCAGCGGACACCTACAATCATAACAAATTTTTTTATTTCCACAAGTGACACAGACTCTTAACAGTGGCAATTAAACAACAAAATAATTAAGGGTGAAACCTGCAATCTCATGAGCCTCTTTATTACCCTCCTCTCTGCTCAGCTCTACCCTTCCACAAATCTGAATGAATTTATTTCCCATTCATAGCACAGCACAACACACTAGGCCATGCCTGTGATCTGACATTAGCAAAAAGAACAGGGACTCACAACCCTAATAACAAGCTGTGCTCTTGACACTGCCCTGGGAGTGTGCCCATGCTGCTGTGACCTGCTCAACATGAGGCATATACAAAAATATTCCAAAACCACAGTGTGCTGCGGCACATTTGTGAGCCCTGGTGATCGTATCAAACTTCCATAATAAACTAAAAAAAGCACCTCCTAGGGCCATGTTCAGGCCTGAATTCCCCTGAAGTCGCCCACTGTACACTGCAGAAAGCCAAGTGGCTTTGAGCCGTGACTCAGCAGCCCACGGAGGGAAGGATGGAGCCACCTGTAGTCAGTGGAGACTGTCAGGTACAGAGACTGCCGTGAAATTTAAGCCATCCTGATACTTTTTAATACGTACTTATTCCACCAGCCTCTGTTTCTGCTCTCTTCCTGATCCACCACTCTTCACTATTCCCTTCCCTCTCATAAGGAAAAGCAAAGGGAACCCACAGACAATATGCTCATGATAAAAAAGAACAAGTAATATAAAGTACCACCACAGCTGCTATTTGGACCAGTTGCTGCCCAGACCCTGAAAATATCTTTGCTCAGTAGGACACAATGCCACATCAGCAGTAAGATGACAGACAGGGAGGCAACACCAACATACAAGGACTGGGCATTAGTTATTCTGGTTATTCCCACATATTGGGGCATTTTTAAAGGCCATGTGCTTTGCTGGAGCACTTTCACTCACAAAATACAAGCAAGACCTGGGCATATCCTGAGGGTAACACGCAGGATAAACTGTCTTGGAGAGTGTGAGGAAATGAAGGGATGGTACTACTAGAAACACGGGCAATCCTCAACATTTCAAATACTTTATTAATACATGTACCAACACTACACACACATCCTGCCTTCTGCAGAAGGGAGGAGGGGCAAAGAGGCTCAAGAGTGTTATTGTTCCTGTTCTCACGCAGGCTCCACTGACCTCAAAAGAGTTATCAGTCGCTGGCTCCCTATAAATCAGAGCCTGATGCAGCCTGGATGATTCCTTTCTCTCTTTATAGATGATTTAACTTCCGTGTCAGTGCCTCAGGGACATAACTCTCCAAGCTTGAAGCCATGGTTGGCAAACCCGGGGGAGAGCTAAACACACTGAGTGTCAGTGGGTCATTCCACAACTTTTTTGTTAAAAGGTTATGAAGCTTTAATTGAAAAGCCAGACAGTAACAGGCATTATTTAGGATACATGATTAATATTTCTTGAGCTGCATTAAGATTTAATACATAAAGTCAAGCGGATAAAGCCAGGATTTTGTGGCGGTTCAGTTGAGGTTTGCACTTTGGTGTTTTTTTTTTTCCTTTTTAAAGCAGCTGCAATACAAACTGAATGACATTCAGGACAATTCTCTTGATTCATCTACAGATGTGACCCAGAAGCAAAGCTCCAACAGGCAGATTATTTCAGGACAGGATGGAATATGTGGAAGGATTTTTAATAACCTGAGGCTTTTATATAAGTCCGATACTTTAGATATAATAGTACGTAAGAATGTACGCAAGCATTTCTGTATCTGCTTTGTTTATTGTAAATAGTCTACTGCTTCAAATCAGAAAGATCAGAGTTGCTTTTTTTCAAGTTTGCAATGGGAAACTTGCAAACTCATCCAGCATGTCAGGTGTGGTAGAGAAGCATTAAGTGCCTCACCACAGCATCCCACCACTCCTGATCCCAGACACTGCCACTTGAGGGAAGAGCTGGCAGAAATTATGTGGAGGAGCAGGAGAACTGCATATTTCCCTTCCTGGCTAGAACATAACAAGAATGGCCCAGAGCCCATGGGGCAGTCTTGAGGAAAAATCAACTTAATTCTGCTGAGGTGGCATCTGCGGACCTAAAGAACAGAGCTACCGATGGGGTTTAACTTGCAGGAAGCTTCCACTGCGCTTCTGCAAGTGACAGAAAGCACTTTATCAAATGTGGCAGGCTTGCCTTCAGGACAGGCTGTAGCCACTATGCTACAGGGTGAGCTCCACTAGACAACACTAAATTGGTAATAAAATAATGAAAAAAAATCTGAAAGCTCCTCCAATAAGCAGAATCCATCAGTTTGGATTCAGCGGTAGTCCTGCCAGTGTCAGCAACCTGCACCTAGCTGAAAATCACTTTCAGCAGTGGATTCAGAACACTACCAGTCTTTGACATACAGTACAGAATCGCTACTTAGAAGGACTTGTCAAGTTTCAATTATGACTTAAAGACAGCAAATATAACAACTCCCCCCAAAAAAAAGCCAAACAAAAACCCACAAAACCCCCAACCAAACAAAAACAAAAAACCCCAAACAAACCAAGACCTGGACACTGACTCTTCTGATGACTAATATTACTTCTCATAGTTTTCTAATACTTTATTAAATGTATACAAACAAATAGATTTATTAACTAGACCAGTTATGTTTGCTAAACAGCAAAAACTTTAACTACACTTAAGAAAAAAAATCCTTATTCAGCAAAATAATAATTTCAGCCTTATTCATGTAAAGCTGCTTCTGGTACAAAAAGATGTTCAAATCAAAATTCTGAATTTCTTGAAGACAAAAGCACCTTTTTTTCTCTCTATAAAAATAGTAAAAGTAGTAGCACACACTGCACTATAATGATATTATTAAATAGTGAACAGAAAGAGATCCCCATTAAGGTGCCCAACAGAGCACTTACTGCATCTTTGAGAAGACTTTGAATGCCCTGTCCTGTAAATTCCAAAGATCAGGAAAATGCAAACCAACTGAGTCTAACTGCTGTGGGAGCTTCTTCTAGCATTTGGTTTTAAGCATTCTTAAAGGCTCAACCAGTGTCTCTGGCTCAGTTCTTAAAGCATGAACAAGGAATGATGTGGACAGGCAACTCACATAAAACTCATTTCTGACGACACCAAAAAGCTCACCCAAAAAACTGTTCAGCCCAGCAAGCAGCCCATATACCCCAGACCCTGATTTTGTCTGGCACAGGTAAAATTCTCTATACAGAGTGCCACCAGGGGTAAAAATAAACATGCTCCCTGAGCTTCAACCCCTCAATATGAAACTAAACAGACCCACATAAAATGCCTGACAAAAAGAGCATCTTGAGGTGCAGGAGGAAATGCTGGCAAAACAGTATCCTAAAAGAATAATCTTGGCTATGATAAAAAATTCAAAACTCAACTTAGCTAGGAAGTTTCTTAGGTGAGGGTACTGATTATCTGGTAACATAACCTATCACAGAGAGAAATGAAGTTCAAGAAGCATTTGGACAACGTTCTCAGGCACATGGTATGATTCAGGGCCAGGACTTGGACTCGATGATCCTTGTGGGTCCTTTCCAACTCAAGATATTCTATGATTCTATGGCTGCTTTCCTCACACCAGCACAGTCACAGCAGTGAGTACTGGGATCCCAACAAATGCATTTGTGCTTAAAATCTACTGTCTGAAAAACAAGAGGCAAGGAGCGATGAACTGGCCTGTGTCCAGGGATCCTAAGACATCTCCCCCTGGAGAAATAAGCAAACTTCCCACAACAACAAACTTCCCCAGAGCTGGGAACACACTGGTTGTACGATTTCCAGCTGCGACAGAGGAGCAGCCGCGTGCTGGTGCCAAGGGATGAGCGGGTGAGGGCCGTGCCCAGGGACAGCTGCTGGGGCATGGGAGCTTCACTCCCACCCACATTTGACCAGGCAGTTCCATCTGCTCTGTGTCTCCATCCACAGCCCTGGTATACTGTGCCTCTTCAGACCCTTGTGGAAGTCAGACCTGACAGGGCTACCCTGCTAATCCTTCAGAGAAACGGATGATAAAGGAGCTCCTGACAATACTCAGAACCAGAACAATACATTTTGAAATATAAAGAAGTAATAAAAAACCCTCAGGCACTTACTGTGCTTCTCTGTTCATCTCTCTGAAACTGTCAAGATAGGCGGAGCCAAGAAAAAGAGAGCAGAGTTCTTACAAATAGTCCACAAATAGGACTGCACTTCTTATTAAGGAGAAAAAAAAAAAAAAAAAGGAAAAAAGGGTTGAGTGAACCAGTTCAAATCACTCCGGTATTGCAGCCACTGCCCTCATTCCCTTCAAGGAATGCTTTGGCTAAAACAGCCCACAGAAATGATTCTATTCCATCCCTGCCCTCCAACATAACCTCTAACCTGCAGAGAGTCAGCACCAAAGCAACATACTTTAGGGTTTCAGTTTTATCTGTTTAATCTGAGGTAAATTCAGTTATTTACACACTGCTTCTTCAGAGAGATGGATTGGAAGGTGTTGTAATGAAAAAGGGAAAGGAGATCTAGTTGCTCCTTTACCCTTCAATTTCCTTCTTCAGCCACAATGGCTAAAAATGTAAAATCTATTACTGTACCAAAGAAGTTACATACAAATAAAAGTGGACACTTGACTGCAGTGTTCCATAATACAAGTGGACATTATAATTATTTTGAAAGGAAAACTCCTTTCTAGGATTTCTCCAATTAAACTGCCCTTTCTTGCATCTCTACCACATTAAACTTACTTCTCTCTCCTCCAGTGGAACATGTCTCTCTATATCTGCATTGTCATTCCCAGGGCAGGCACCTGGGCTGCTGCAGGAGGAGATTTTCATCTCTGGTAGCACAAACTGACTGCCTCACTTCTGTGGGATGACAAGCACCTCTTTACTCTTTTTCTCCTCTGGATTTTTAATAGACTCTCATATATACATTATTCAATCACCAGCAGAAAAGAAAATGTCTAAACTGTCTGCAAAGCCCAAGACAAAACACTGGAAACACAGAGAGAACAGGTCCTCTAAGACTGAGAAAGGAAATTGTAAATACTACACGGATTACAAGCAAATTTACTTTTATTCTCTTCAACACAGCAGTTAATTGGTTAAATGCAAATCCAGGTCTGAACATCACAAGACAAGAACCCTGGGAAGGCAGAGAATTTCAGCTATGGGTCACAAATACAACTGCCAGGCTGGTACTGAGGGAAGAAAGGTTATCAACTGCACAACGATAAACACTGATTCCATGTGCTTATTTCAACCTCATTCAAACAAGGGAAAAGTAGATGGGCTTGTAGCAGGAATGTGAATCTGAGAGAAGAAAAAGGTAACTAGCTTCCAAGCAATCTTACACTTTTTTCTCCTTACAGACATTCCCAAGCTATTTCTACATAGGTGAAATCTACCCATGAAAAACAAGATCTGCAGAACTTGAAATAAATTTTTCGGGAGTAGGGGCAGAAGAGGAAAAAAATCCTTACCAACTGACTGGCCTTACTGTGCACTTTTCCAGGAGACCAAGAATTGCTTCTGATGCCGCAGCATTCAGCTCTGGGGAAGTCAGACAGAGCAAAAAAGGGAGGGGAGGTATGAGTAGGAAAGGGGAGGGGAAAGGAGGAAAGGGGAGGGGAAAGGAGGAAAGGGGAGGGAGAGCACGCACACTGCATGTCAGTTTGTTGAGCTCCAACACAGCTTTCCAGAAAGAGAAGAATGAAGCTACTTGTAAAGCAGGCTGGGTATTGTTTTGCAACGGTTCAAGATGATAAAGAAAGGAGATCTTAGTATGATCATTTGACCCATTAGTCAGAGGGAAGAAATGCATCCCCACATGACTTTATTTAGAGAACCTGGAATAATCAGCACACTTTTGCTCCAAAAACTAGATCATAATAAAACTTCACAGTCAAGCAGGGTAAATGCAAGAGCTGCAGCCAAAACTGTCACAGCAAATAGTGAAAAAGGGAGGCTCTCCTGAAGAAAGCAAGATTTCCTTGCTTTCCTACAGTCCTCCAAAATGAATTTGCATCTACCCACAAATCTAAGGGATTTTGCACTAGATGAGGTAGTCCTTTCATCTCTTCATTCATGTTTATGTTGCCAGCTGCATCCGAACACAATATGCAGTGCACTGCAGACATTTCTACTTGGAAGACTTCCACCCTGAAGTAGTGAAACAGACCCAGGGAAAGGGGAACAACATACACAGTGGCCAGAATCATAGTCTTGAAATACCATATGCACATGAACATAAAAATATGCCAGTCATTTCCTCATCAACCAACCCACCATTACATCCCAGTCCCATCCTGCCGTCAAAAGTTAGCTGAATCACAATTTTAGTGCCTGGAGGGAGAATGGGAGAGCAACACTCACTTTTCAACATATTATCTCATCACCATATCTCTGCATGACGGGTATGAAACTAAAAAAACAAACAAACAACAACTCCTCATTCTCTAGTATCTCAAATTTCCCATTCCCTACAAGCCATGGCAACTGCTTGAAATCTGCTGCATAGCTATCCAATTTATAAATCTTAATTCCCTTGAGCCAGCAATTTTGCTTCTAGTTAACTGTCCACCATCCTCACTCAGATGGTCTCCTGGACCAACAAGCGTCTCGAGCTCTCAAAGGAGCCCCAAGACCCTTGCACACACGCAGAACCCTGGGAGCTCCTCCAGCTGCACTGTGGCTGCACAGCATGATGCAGCAAGTAGATGACACAGCTCTGTAAAATCCTGACTCCCCAGATCCGCAGTGGGCACAGGAAGGGCTCAGCTGACCCCTTACCTTTGACTGGCTACTTCCCTCCTGGAAAAGGTTGACTTCAATCCAAAATTGAGGAAGATCCCAAATTATGAAGTGCCAAGGGAAGAGTTGGCATGAGAGTTTTTCAGGTCTGTCCCTGAAAAGCTGAATTCTGTGAAGTTTCTCTGCTCCTCGTCCACAAAAAAACCACACAGGCTATTTTGGCATCTTCTCAGTTTTAAGCAAACCCTGACCAACTGCAGGAAAGACCTATCTTCACACTGCTCCAAAGTAACACAAAAATTGACCCTCTCACTCTCACAGCAACGTGAGTCACTGGAGACTCCCAGGTTTATACATTGCCCTTATGGCTCTAGCAGATTATTCCTGACAACTTGATCTGGCACACAGAGCCCCTGTGGCAGATGCTTATCTTAAAAAATGCAAACACTTCCGTAGCATTGAACAGCCAGGCGCCTCTTCCCTCTACTTCTCAGCAACACAACTTCTCCCACCCTGGCCCCACGCCCTGCTCCCAGCACTGCCATCCCCAAACACCATCCCACAGGCTGAGAATAAACTGAGAATCCTGCAGCTCAGTAAAACTGAACATTTTCCTTACAAGGGAAAAAAATACAGTAAAACCACATATTCCCCTTCCTCCACCTAAAGTCACATGCCCAGTGGGTCTGCAACCCTATCCCCAGAGCAACTCACAAAAGGTTAGTGCAGCTACATTAATTCATCTGGAAAGGATTTTCATCACCTTGTCTCTTTCCTCACCTCTTCTGCTGTTTCAAAAATAGCTCTGGCTTGTTTGCTGCACTGCTTATGTCAGTCTGATTTTATGCCTGGCTGGATGTATACAGACAGGCTGGCAGCCCGCTGAACACCGACTACCCAGATCTGTACATACATGCACAGTCACACAAACACAAAGCACAGCCCTCTCCCTTGGAGGCTGTGCTGGAAAGCTGCTTGTTTTCAGAGGCTTTGCAATGTATTAAGTGTGTTTACGGCAGGCCTCAAAAAGGGGCTAGAGAACAGACCACAGACCTTTCTGAGGTTAAAAACAAGGCAGAAAAGCAAAACAGCACCAACATTGATCTGTCTTAAAGCTGCAAGTAAGGACCTGCCCTGGGATGAAAATATTTTGAAATGTGAATGCATTATCAAACAGCTTAAGGTCATTTGGCTGCATACTGCTACTGCTTCTCTCCATTAAAGACAAACAATCCCTGCCAAAGGCCTTGAAAACTATTACCCACGACTGCCAGGTAGGGACAGATAAAAAAGGTGCAGATGCGCAGAAATTCTGAAACAAAATAGTCTTAAAAAATCTCAGGTACACTCTTCAAATACAAAAGAAGCTTCTGAATGAGATTTTTTCTACTAGTGCTTTTTTTATCACTGGGTTTTCCTGAACAGCTTTTCTTTTCAGAATAAATCAACTTGCTGGAGCCATTTCACAAATCCCAGATTAATTCCATTCAAATCTGGCATCCTTCCCAAACCCAGTAATCTAAGGCTCAGCCTTCAAGACCCAGCTTGTGAGCTGTGAGCTGTCTCTGATGTATTTTTAAATGAAACTTTCTCAGCATACCATGACTCAGGAACATTGGTTACCATGAATTAAAGATTTCTACAAGGAAAAATGAAGCACAAAGAAATCCCGATTGCTCATTCTATGCGTGTTCCTACAGAGCTATAAAGTCTAATACGCATGAGCTATTTTAGCACTTATTATAGAAATAAATTAGTACCTACTGACATTTCTGTATGAAGTGCTCTCCAATTACTTTTCTGCTAAAAAATCCCGCTGAAATTTAAGAGGAGAAAAGAAAACATATACCATTCCCAGCAGTCACCAGAGGATACTATCAAAAATACGAGCCTCTCGGGTACAGTATTTCCTGTTATGGGTGTTTGCTTCCACATGCAGTTCTGCACGTATATTAACAGGAAAGCACATACAATCAAAAGCTCACCATACAGCACCAAATTAGTACCTTAACACACAGTGTAGGAAACCTAATTGTTATTTGACACTTAAGGACCTCTTCAACTGCAACAGCAAAACCAGATATGCAAAGAACTGGAACAGACTGCCTGGGGAAACTGTGGAGTCCAATCACACAGATTTTTAATGTCAACATCAGAAATGAATGGGTAAAAGTCAGTTTTGCCTTGGGGCAGAGAAATGAAATAGATGATTACCCAAGTTCCCTTTTTGGTCCTGACCTCCCCCTTTTTTTGGCTTTTTCTGAGTCATTCCTTCTTGCATCTGCTTACTTCTAGCAATCCCTCTTAGCCTTCACTCCTATTAAGACTAGTATCACACTGAGAAATTAGCTTTGAACAAAGTATGAAAATTAAACATGGCCTCCTTACCCATCCTCCTTGTTGAATGATATAGTCTGCAGAATAGTCTTCTAGATACGTCACCCCAAAGTTCACAAGTGCACTCAGTGGCTCCTGGCCCCGTCTGGTTAACTCCATCAGAAATTGTTGCAACAGAACCAGGGGCACCAAGACCTTCAAAAAACAAGAATTGTGAATAAATACAGAAAGCACCATCAAAACTACTGTGAAGCTAGAACAGAATGCACATGGTCCACAGAAAAGGTCTGAATCTACAAGACCAAAGATATCAGGGACTACACATTCATTTTTGTGAAGGCACGAGGCAGACACACAATACAATGCACAAAAAAAGAAGCACTCGATTTGATATGCAAAATAACACAGCCTAACTAGAGAATTGCACAGAACAGGACTGCAGTGCTTTCCTAAACCCCATTTTTTTCTCAAGACAGGCTTCAGGTAGAGAAGAATTCACTAGACAGTCTCTTTAGAAGTTCACACTTGGCTTTCAGACAGGACAGAAGCAAACACCTCCTCCCAGCAGTACAACATTACAGACGTTTCAAATGACAAACACAAACCCCTCTCCATGTCAAACTATACCAAAATTAAAACACACAGAGTTTCCTCCTTCATTTCCCACTCCCACTGCTCTTTAGAAACCTTTTGTCTTTAACTGAATGCTCAGCTTTAACCCAAATTGCCCTGGAAGATGCAAGACACTGTGACTCCACCTCCTTCATATCATACAGTTCTAGCCACTTCCTTCTGAAATTACATTTTTGTTTGCCTAAACAACAAGCAGTTGAACTTTTAAACTCTAAATTTATTCTCCTACAGCATGCAAGTGGCCCTCTGGGCAAAGTTTTTATGCAGTACTTTGCCAAGGTCAGGAAACTGGTAGGAACTGAAGTCACAAGCACCTGAAAAAGCACCATTATGATGCAAGAGAAAAACACTTAAAAGTTTTACTGCACCTCATTTGTGACAACTGCTCTGCACATCTACTCCCTGTGCACACAGGAACACCATTCCCCAGCTGCACAAGGGAGATGCAGACTTTACTACCGCTTATACTGACCTCCTAACGCCTCCTTCCTTTCCCAGCCTCTTCCCCCTTCAGGTTGCTTTTCTTTTCTGTAAATATCCTGCATTACTATCCCCTGAAATCACACCTTAGGATGCAGAGCTGGAGGAGGATGAATAGCAAAAGTAGCCTGGGTTTGAGATTTGTACTAAATTCAAAATGGCCTCACGCTGAGGTGGACTACTAAAACCACATAGGGCCTAAAAAAGGCCTGTTATCTGATAAATTTAAGATGTTCCAGCTGACTAACAAATGTGAGAGTCTAATAGTAAGGCAGAAAGGTTACAGAACTGTTCTGTGATGAACAGTTAACACTCCTACCTGTCAACATTTCACTAGGAACATCATGGCACCTGAATTTTAAAACCAAGATGGTGTTTGAATTTTAAAGTGTCTTGGGGGTTTTTTGAGTTTCTTGCAATTATTCTCAACTCAGAGGCAGAAGAGGAGCAAAGCATGCTGTCAAGGGTAGGCATCTTTCGGAGGCTTTGGGCACACCCACATAACTCTACAACAGCATGAACACTGAGACCTCAAGATACTTGTCATTAACTGTAAGCTGAAGGCAAGAGAAACAAAGGCAAAAAAAGGCTGCATGGGAAATGAAGAGAACTCAAATGCTGGCAACGTGACTTGCCTTCTTCCTCTGCCAAATTAAATACCTAATCCATCCATTCCTCCCAATTTCAGTAAGCCTGTGCAAGCCTCAGGAGGGAGGGACCAAACTCAAACTTTAATATCCAGTGCCACACAGACCAACAAACACCACCTGGTTTTCCTTTCCCACTGAAATTACTGACACTTCTGCCTTTGAGACCAGGAGAAACAGGAGCAGGTTTGCATGACAGTGTCCTTAAATTCATGAAAGAAATTACCTTCACAGTACTTACATAAAGGTTAAGGACAGCTTTCTGTACGTAAGAGTAGCTGTGTGAATGGTGATGAGATTTAACTAGACCAAAGTAAAAATACAGCCTTTGAAATTCAAAGCAATGGCAATTCCCTCCACTGGGATGCCTGGAAAGGAATGCTAAGGGCTATTTATTTTGTGACTGAAGAAAAACATACACAGAAAACAAATGGCAGGAGAAAACTTCCAGGGAATCATTAAAAAAGACACTTGCCCATCAGGAGATATCTGATCGTGTAAATGGAAGGCTTGTGTCAATTATACTACTGCAGTCCCAGACCACAGTATTACAAATTTAAATGTACACTTTCAAGAAGCTGTATCCAAAATTATTGCAGTTTTGTGTACCTTTTGACTATTTCAACATAAAATTCATCTTACTCTTCATGTGATTATTTCTTACATTTTTGTTGCATTGTTCTTTGCCCCATTAATCAGTGAGAATGGGGCACTAAGATGACTGCTAACCTATCCACCAGTTCAACTTGCCCTTGACAACAGTATTTGTTATCCTTTCAGATGATGCACAATAGTGTGATTATGCACTTTGCAGCATGTACATAACATTCAGTCTTAAGAGAAAAGCATATTTCAATTTTTTTAATTGTATTTATGTTATTACAGAAATATAATTTGCCCTGGTTTAGGTGGGTTTTTTTTATATTAATGTGAGTCTTATTTCACAGAGAAGTCGAAGACTCTTTGTCTTTACAGAATCCAACATCATGCCTATTATTTTCACATCTTAATTTCTGAGGAACACAGGGAAAAATTATTTTCCTGGTTTATTTTACTGAGAACCAGCACGTCTAAAGTCTGTGGATAAACTTTGCTTCTGTGGGATGTCCATGGAAGAACGGATGATCTTATATATTAGTTTACCCTGCAATATTTCCTCATTCAGATGGATATTCAAGTTTTAGTAACTGAAACCATTCCTTTACATCCCATGTGCCTGTCAGTTAACTAAATCTGCCCAGGAGTTCAAACACACCACTGCACTTTGGAGAATATCCATATTTTGAAGGGAAAAAATAACAGCTATGTTTTCCAAGTGTCTTCCTTCTGTTCACACTTGTATAATGACCAGGTTCTTTGGAAGCTGGTATGACCAAAGTGACACCTCCCCAACTGCAGATCAGACAGCTACTATCACAGCTACTGTGCATCTTCAGTTTCTGCTCCACCCAAGAAACTACAGGATACAGGGAGTGATTCGTTACTCTATTCTTCCAGCCCACCTAGCTGTGTTTTCTTATTATTCAGTCATAAAAGGGAGTAAGCTTCAGTTCTCCCAAACATACATCCTCCAGATTTCTACAAACTTGAGGCCAGCACAGCCTCATTTATCTGCTATATGCCTGCTAATTAGACCTAACACTATCTCTATTTATAGCTACTTCTTAAGATTAGTTTTCTAACAGCTTCTTTACAGTGAAAATCAAGCTGGGCTGAGAAGAGAGAAAAGATATCTAGATCTCTTCTGTTATAAAACACAATTCTGATTAAGATGATAAAGAAATTTAAACGGAAATGAAACCAACACAAATGTATTCCACCTCCTCAAAACAAGTATTATTAAAGGAACTGCTGGGCATTCCTGAAGCATCAAGCTACCACAAAAACAATACAAACAGATGCTGTACTAGCCTACAAAATTTCCACCCTGGTTTTCTTGTGCACTGTAAGTTTTAGCAACAAACGTTATGGACAAGCAAAGTTGATGACAAGGACATATTCTGGATGATATTCTCCACCACAAGGTGATGGGGACCACAATCCACAAGCCTCAGGCACTGAATAAATGCAGCAGGAATGAAGGTGGAATCATAAACCCCCCAAACCAGCCAATCCATCTACTCAGGGCTGCATCTTCCAGAGGGAGGTTCCAAAAGCATATTGAGAGGCCCCATCCACTGCCTCCCTTGCCAGCTGAGCCACAATGACTAGTTTTATGCTTGTTTTTAGTTTTCACCAACTGAAAAGTAAAATGTGCTAGCTTAAGCCACCTTCTTGATAATCAGATTTCATGGTTATTTAAACTAAAATGCTGTGAATTGAAAGATGACAAATTGAAAGAGCACACACATAAAGCAATTATAATTCCTGGAGCCATGGGCAGTAACTTGTCATGTAATGTTTAAATAAACTGCTTTACAAGTGCCCACACCCTTAGTTAGATGATTAGTTTCTGAAGTAGGCAGGGAAATCTAGTCAAGGAAAAGTATTTCTGGGAAAAAAATGTAGGGGGAGAAAAAGATTTCTTGTTCTATTTTAAATTTAACACTCAAACTGTGATTAAATTTGCAAACAGTGATTTCATGTAATTGTTTTTCCGATGCCCACTGAACCCATCAGAGAATGACAAAGGTGATGAATTTGAAAGATTAATGAAAGATGAACCTGGGAAGAGTAATTATACTCTTCCTACATTAAAAGTATTATAAAGATAGTTCATTTACAGATTTGCATATTGCTTTAAAAGGAAGTTTCATACCATTTCAGATAACTACTCCAGAAAACAGGTACACTATGTTTACGTCTTCTAAACAATTTAAATATCATGAAGATACTGTCAATTTTTATTTTCACCATGTTCAGCACTTTTTTACATGTATTTTAGATGTGACATGGGAGCAGAGAAACAGGAAAGAGTATTATGAAAACATCTGCCTCAGATTCCATTACAAAACTGCTACAGAAATAAACCTCTCTCGGGAATTTAAAAATGTTTACTGATTATTTAAAAAAAAAAAAAAAAGTCAAGCAACATCTCTAACTTTTCATTTTACTATAATAAAGGAAGGTTGACCTAATACTTCTATAACTTCTGACTAAATTATCTAAAAACTACTCAGCATGTGCACATCTACCATTATGAGAGTGTAATTTATTTCATACTAAAGGCAAGTGGGTTCTTTCTTTTCTTGGCTCTCTGTGAAGCACAGCTGCACCCATAAATAAAACCATTGTGGACATCAAATAGATATGAGACATATCCAAGTTACAGTCATTTGTTTGGTACCTTGTTCCATCCACTGGCATGAGCAGCTGTCTCTTGCGTGCACTCTCGATATTCTTGATATGTTACCGGCCTGCAGAAGTTAAACCAACACTGAAAGTTATAAAAGGAAACAAAAGAATAAGAATAAAATAAAATTCTCAGTTTCCAGAAAACAAAACATTTTCACATGTATTACAGCAAATAATTTTCCAGGGCTAACAAGTCTCATGTTTCAGGACATAAAACGCCAGGACCAGACAGGTTCAGGAAGGCATCACCTTCTCCCAGTTACACAATCTCATATAACTGGTTAAGTGAATTTTGTAATAATTTGATGCTATACTACTTAAAAGGCATTAGATAGGTAGGTTCTCTGATATGCTATAAAATTTCTAAGCTCTAGCATATATTTTTTTCTATAATCTATGACTTTAAATATGGGTAAAAGAACAGAGTTAAAGCACAGTGGGGAAAACATGATTTGGGTTTATCATTTTAATTGTGTTCTCCTAACTTCCTTGGTACATTAATTCTTTAAAACACAAATCCAAATCAAACAGTGGGATGAGAAGAGCAAGAACAGCTGCAGTAAGGATATTCTCAGGAGATTAAACAGTAGCTCTAGTTTGCCTTAGAGAAGGCTACACAGTTTCACAGGCATTTCAGACTTTATGTGTGTACATATATTAAAAAAAAAAAACTACTTAGAATGCAAATATTTTCCTATAGAAAACTTAAAAAGCCTAGAACATCAGGCTACCAACAAAGCTACAACCATGTAATTTTCAAAGACCTCATTTAAGGAACTTCCCAGAAAGAACCAATCTAGAGTGCACCACACATGACCCCTCAATGTGAGTCAGCCAACTACCAATGACATTTAAGACATTTAAACTTAAAATGGTATTATTTCAATGACAAGACACTGAGTACAAGTTTTTAAGGCTACCTGGGACTAACGCCTGGCTTGTAAAGGTAGATTAGCTGCTGCCATTTCTAGAGCAATACACTGGCATATCTTTTGCCACTTAAGACTGCACTTTTCCCTTGGATGACTCATGGAAAAAGAGACAACCATCTTCATCTCTCTGGTCAGATGTTACACAGCACCTTTAGTGTGAAAACCAGATCAGAGACATAGAATGACAGGATGGTTTTGGTTGGAAGCGACTTCTAAAGATCATGGGCTGGGACATCTTTCACTACATCAGGCTGCCCAAAGCCTGATCCTACCTGACTTTGAACAGTCAGGTCATAAAAAGTCAGCCCCTATCTGTTGACCGGGAAGCTAGTTAAGGAATCACAGAGTAGCTGAGGTGGGAAGAGACCTCTGGAAAACATCCTTCCCAACCTCCTTGCTCCATCAGAGTCTCCTACTGAATGCTGCCCAGGACAGCTTTTGAGTATCTCCAGGTATGGAGACTCCACAACCCCTGTGCCAGTGCTCAGCCACCTTCACAGTAAAAGGGTGTTTCCTTTGTTCAGATGGAATGAATTCCAAATTTGAATCTTCCAGAAGTTGGCCATGAAGGGTATTACCTTCACAAGGACATAAGTTGCTTCTCCCATGTATTTATGGAAGATTTAAGCCCCATGCAACAAAGTTTATACCTGGTGCTGTTTTTAGGCTTCCAGTACCTTTTTGTTGGAACAGTTCAGGAACAGCTACATAAACTCTTAGAAAAAGTAGTACTAGAGATTCTCAGCCTCTTTAACCAATCCACAAAACGCAGACTCAGAGAGCTGTTTGCTAATGTTGCCTTCACAACCGCATTTAACCGTCCCTAAACCAGCACTTTCCAGCTCCAGGTCTCTACCAACACATTTTGGAGGTCTCTCAGAAAAGCCTCAAGTAGTTCATATGGATCCGTTAAATTCAGGCTAGCAATTTGTAACAGAAAACCAAGAAACTGCAACAATTTTACCAATTTTCAAAGGACATTAATCTAGATACTTGCATGCCAAGTACAATGATAAACAATAGGCTTAAACTGGCAGCACAGCCCTAAAGGCACCAAGGTTAGCCCAGGGGCCCACATCTGCTCCAGATGTGTACCTGAAGGGTGGTCACAAAGCATTTAACTACCGTCCTTTCCGGCAAACTCTACCATTCATCAGGAGCCAGACTACAAACCAGCCTTCAGCTCCACTTTTAACTATAAGGTAAAAGAAGTTAATCTGGCTACAGCCCAGCATTCATGAAACTGGCAATGCCAGCTTCGCCAGCAACTCAAACAGCTTGAATCAGCCTCAGAAGTCCAATGAAATAAGCTTAGAAAGATTTTAGAACTTACATTACTGCAAAGGCCAAATACCACAAAGAAGTATTTGCACGTTACAACACCAAAAAACCCAGCCAGATAAAGAAACGTTGAAAAAAGAAAGAAATGCAATACAAGATGCAGTTCCATTTTCAGCATTTCAGCAGCAGTCACAGTGCAAAAGGAAGAAACATCTTCCCTATGAAAAAGCAAAAGGAAACTCACTTGCTAAGCAAGGTCTGCAGTGCTTTGTGCAGATGTTCCTTCAACTCCTGGGACACTTTCTCCCCCAAATGAGCCAGGCAGTCTTCTATTGAGCTCTCTGGATTGGCAGGGCTGAACACTGGGGAAGTGTGGCAGTCAAATCCTGTAGTGGTAAATGCTGAGGGAAAAGAGTATACAAAATAAAATAGATTCATATAAAAACAGTCTCAGATTTCTTATCCCAGCAGCTAGCACAGTTTATATGAGGGATGAAAAAATCACAGCTCTGTAGACAAAGCATATTATGTGGAAATCATAGTAAAAAAAGGTCCTAATACATTCTGAAAGTGCTACTTACAACCCAGAGATGACCTTGAGCTACATTTCCCCTCCAGTGCTTTATTTCACAATTGGATCTAGCCAGCAAGTTTGCAGCATGTGCAGCTATTCTCAATTTTAAGCTGATGCCAACCCTGACAGAGCAGCAAGGGGGCATCTTTTCCGTGGTAAATTTGCCCACACATGGACATATCTGCAGCAGTACTAGAGTACCACTTTTTAAAATACTATTTAGTTCATATAATCTTTTTCTTCTCAGTTTAAAACTTCTAAGAAAACTCTATATGAATTAACTTTAGAGTCTTTCTACTTCAGATTTCCAATTTGCAATACATATGCAAAGCAAAGATAGTTTTCAAATCATCCCTCATAGGGAGTCCTATAAAAGCCACATCTACATGTCAAAGCATTTCACAAAAAATAAATCTGCTGGAAGTGAGAAATCTGATGGTTTAAGTCCACACTCCTCGGAATGCTGACTGCTGAGGACTTCTCCCATCAACTGCAGCAGCGTAACGGCTGTTTACTTTTCATTATTTATAGTGGCCTATTAAATGTCATCCAGTTGTTTGCTTTGGCTGGGCTCCACCACTCCAAATGGTAGCGTTTAACCATTTTACTTCATCTGAAAATGTGTCGAAATCTTGTGGGGGGAGGAGGGTAGAGATTCAATGCATTCAAAATCCCTTTAACTAGAGTGCCTGTTACAAATTAACCACCATTACAGTGCATACAGATTACAAATTGAAACAGGAAAAGCTGAAGAGCACCTTCCAAAATTTCTTCATCAAGATGTTTTAGCTCCTCCTCAATTTCTACTTTAATCTTTTCCAAAACCTCTTTCTCCAATGCATGTGGTGCCATAAGCTGTTGTTGAGGCCCTAGAAGAAACCAGAGAAACCATTCAAATGTTTCAATTCAATATTTCAAACAAAGTAGATAATGGAATGTGATATTGAAGTATTAAATATTAAGGAATTCAAGGTGATAGTTCTGTTATAGACAGCAACAAGCATGATTCCATAAGGGACTGATTAAATGAACCCAGAAACACATAAACTTCCAGGCCAATTCAAGATAGAACAGGTGCTTAAAATATTTTTAAAAACCCCAAAAACAAGTTACAAACAGTTACAAACAGAATATATAACAGCTTTAAAAATCAGCTTATCTTAAATTTAAGACCAAGGCACATAAACAAGTAGCCATTAAACCTAATACAGTCATTATCAAACTATATCAAAACAAAGCAGACTGGTATAAGCTTGATTTTTAGCAGAAAAATATAAAATTTATGTTGGTATCTGCAAAATCTACAAAAATACTCTGAGCAACTGTGCAATGACAGCAATGAAGAGTCCTGAAATCCATGAACTGTGCACCATTTCCCCGGTCATGAGGAGTCTACATGCCACAATGAAATAATTTAAGACCAGATTCACAAGTAAGGCTAGAGGCAAAGGACCCCACAATTGTCAGTCAATTGTCAATTCTCATCTCCTAATCAAGAAATTCAGAACTTTGAAATGGCTGCATACTCCTAGAAGTACACATGCCATGGTTTGGGATCTCAAATACATATTCCAGGTGCTGACTCTAGACACTTGGTAACAAAAAGTTGTTTCAGCCATCTTAGTCATCACACTGAACCAAAACAGACACAAAACTGTTTCCAAATAATCCAAGGTATTTGAGACATTTGAATCTTTAAGGAACAGCTTGCAGAATGTCAGCCTTTCCAATATAAGGCAGTAACTATGGCAAGGTAACCAGAATAACTTTTATGGGATGGGTACTAACACAAAGATCAAATAATTGGGACAGAGTTCTATCTCAAAACCCTTGCTATTTGGCTTTTTCTTTGGGTTTGCTTGTCTTTATCTCTTCCATCAACTTTCAAGTATGTCTTCAAATCCCATTCTTAAGGCAACACTACGAGAACTGTTCCATTAACTGCTCCCTTATTTTCACCAAACTTCACTGAACCAACAGCTCACCACTGAAATTTTTTTTTGCCTTTCATTCCATTCCTTAAAATGTCCTATTAGAGAGAAAATAGATCTCAGTTATATCTACAGGAATATGAAAGCAAATTTTGTATCAACTTACTCCTGAAATAAATAAATACACAAAATTGTCAACAAAGCTTCCCTTTGCTTAGTAATCCCCCTGCCAGTCATTTTCTTCCCTAAGTCTGAAAAAGAAGTTAAAAATCCACAGAATCAAGCCACTAAACACATGCTAATGCTTAAAAACTTAGCACTCATAGACACCTGTGAGACAAAACCTTTCTAAACGAATATGTGCTTAAGTCAGTGCAAAATGTTTTCCTTTATCTATGTGACCAGCCTAAAAGAACAAAGGATAGTCAGTTTACTTCCATTTTACTTAACCACACATGTTCAGAATAACTTTATTTAGCTTCTTAAACCCCTACCCAAGCAGTCTCTCTTAATAATAAATTCCAGAGAGGAGCAAAGCATTCCTCCTTTTGGTTAATGCCTTGTCAGACCCTTTCAGTCGCCTCTCTGAAGGACTGAACGGCTGCTGCAGTCAAGTGCAACAAGTATGTGCAAGTGCAAACTCCTGCTTGAACCTGTGCTTCACCCTGCCCATGGAAGGGACGAGGGTGTTCAGAAGAGCACCGTTCTCACAGGGCTAATGTGACGATGATCACACATGACAAGCTGTCATACTTGATAATAAGTCACCCGGAAAGTGGAAGGAAGAGAAATTCCATTGCTGCCAGCACACAAAAGAGCTGTTTAGATAATCAGTGCTGCAGTCAATGGTTTCCATCTCGTAACACCCACAACTTTGCAGCAGCTGCTGATTCCGAGAGCACCTGACTATTTAGTCATGCCAAAACATCAAAACCCTACCCATCCCAGACCAGTCACTCTGCACTGTTTATTCCCTCCATTATGAATTGACCTCAGCTTTCTGTGCCTCCTGTACGTTGACCAGCACATTGGAGAACAGCATATTCCAACAGCAAAGTTTCTAATTGGGGATATATTTTTCTCCTTTAGACAACTTCCAAGTCAGTTTGCAAGCAAGTAGAATAAACCAGTAAAAACAGCTTACAGTAGATGAGAACATATGTTCATCATCTAATGATGCCAATGGTCACATCAGAAATGGCTTGTAAGAGCCACGAACACAAAATGCTGTCTTGTGCTCAAGAAATGGGTTTGCCTCGTGGGCTTTTGGTAAATCAACTCTGCAAGGCCTCTTCCCAACCCAGAGGCTCAGCAAACCTCTCTTACACAGTCTTACACAACCAGGTTAGTGCATCCTACTTTCTATTTATGGAATAAATGTTCCCTTTTGCACAACTACGTTCTTGTTAAGATTTCAGTTTTCAGGTGTTTGGAGGTAACATGAAAAGCAGAGGAAAATGCGTTCTGTAAGTCCATCAAGTGCCACATCAATGACCATCAGACTACCAAATAAATGTAGTACTTTAGTAAAACTCCACTGGTAAAGCCATTCCAGAACTTTAGTAACAATACAAGACTAACCCGTTCTCCAGGTCTGATCCCAGGAGGAGGAGCGATGGGAATTCATTCATCAGGACTAGAGTCTGCACACCTGATTCTACAGTGCTTGTGCCAAATACTGCAGCTAACAAGGGACAGCTGCAACTACAAGGAGAAATATCTTTACAGATCTGTTCACCCTTTAACAAAAAGGCTCAGTTTAAAAGAAACTAAAAAAGTCTAAAATATTAAGAACCAAAAAGGGAAAAGACATTGACACTTAACAGTTTGGTTGGTTTTTCTGTTGTTGTTGTTGTAGGCAGAGAGGAGGCTTAATCAAGTGGGAATTCACATTTCTGAAGGGAAATTACACCCCAAAAACTCCCTTTCCTTGCCCCAGTTCAGATAACAGTTTCCTCATTACCATGAACTGGACTGGTCTGACCTACAATGTGTACCTTTTCAGCCAAAACAGGTGTGTTTTCCTTAAGAGGAAAGTTTCTATCAAATTAGTTAATCATCTAAGCTAAAACCACCTAAAAAACTCCTCCATTTCCTACAGATATGGAGTATGAAGCTAAAAACCCACATTTTTCCCAATAACCCAGTTCAACATGGCTCAGCTGTAAGAAGTGAGAGAGCAGGAGAGCAGAGGTTTGTGGCAGATGATGGTAGGAGGAAAGGAAGGGGAATGGACAAAAGCATTCAATCTCTTCTACCAGTTCTGCAAGAGATAAACTTCCAAGTCCTATTGGGAAGGATTGGGTTTTTTGAACCATCAGATACACTCTTTGGTTTAACTGGGCTGTTGAAACTTCACTGAAATCTGGGAGACTGCCGCAGAAGGATACTCAAGGGAGGTACAGAAATACTAACACCTAGTGTGCCATATTTTCTTATTTCCTTGTTCTGTACACATGCAATGGAAAGCCAGAAGATCCTCCAGCAGGTGACACAAGCTGGGTGTCTGTAATTAGGATGCTGCACTGAACTGCCCTCTAGAGGAATCCCTCACTCTCCCACACTGAGGGAGACCAAAGAGGTCAAAACTACAAGGCCAAACTAAAACTAGTCTTTCTGGATACTCCCATTACATTGTAATATGATTCAGAAGACAGACAAAGACAAAGAGCTCATTTGGGTCTAAGAAAAATATACAAAGGGAAAGTACCATAAACCAGAGTCAATGCCTCATATGAATGAAGCATAAAACAGAGAAGTGATCTGCACCTGAAAAGGAAACAGGCAATAGCCCAAATCACTGCTTAATTTTTTCTGATGACAGATCTATCAGCATAGTAACCAAATTAAAATAAAATACAATTATGCAACAGGTGCTTTTTACTGAAATCCCCTCAGTTCACGGTTCAGCCATAGAGAGTAGAAAGACAACTGACCAGTGTTTTGAAGTGCCACAGAGATCAACAATGGAAGGAACTTGGGATCATCAGACGGATCATGGTGCTTGAAAACCACACTGACAAGCACGATGCAATGTCATGCTGTTATTACCCCTCCTATGCCTTTGTCATCAAAACCCAGAAGTTTCCTCCCCATGACAGGATTTTAGACAACTATCCATTCTTATTTACTGGCTCTCACATCTCTCTTGCTCTTATCAGGCTCTCAGACCACACTTGGGACTGTAACACCCATCTCCGTCCCAGCAGTGCATTAGGCAGGGTGGGAAACATCCATTATGGGTTGCTGGTCCCCTCCTAGGGGAGAATATAGAGCAGATGGAGCAGAGTACAGCAAGGAGGCATCAGCCACATGCCAGACACACAAGGAGACAAGGACTGTGTATATAAACCACTGAAGTCAGAGAAGATGCACACAGCACTTCAAAATAACCACACCGTAGCTGCCACACACATCCTGGGAGTGCAGCTGAAACACTGTTTGTTCACAAACAAGGAGAGAAGTAGGAAAAAAAGATTTTTAAAAAGTAGCTGTCAGACAAATGAAAGCTGTTGGAAACATGGAAAGCAGAAAACCACCAGAAAAAGTGAGTTAGGAAAGAATGAAACAAATCGAAGTAGAAGGATAAAGTGTTTGCACTTGGTTCAATACAGCCTGAAGTCCATCCAAGGTTTTACGGATGTGAGTGAGAAACAAGATGGCAAATTAAAAGTAAGGGAAAATTATTTTATCCAGAGGCTTTGATCACAAAGCAGTAAAAACACTGAAAGAGATCTAATTACAGTGAAAGATGACCAGGAGAGGAGATGTTGTGGGCACTGTCTGGTATTGGGAATGAGGTGGGATAAATGCATGAAGATTTCCTGTTTAAAAGGGAAGATTTAGAGCAACAAGGATGAAAGAACATACTTGTAAAGTATCAGTTATTTATAGTATTTTAATAGCAAATCCAGCTACAGCCTGCTGTCACACAAGCTAACATATCTAAACAATACCTGAAAAGGAGACTCAATAGTTATCTTCACTCAAGAGCTTCACATCCTCTTCTTAACTGACTACAAAAATTTATTTAAGCATTTGTAGCTTCCTCTTTAGAAAGCTTTAATATTGCTCTTTAATTCAAATTAGAAGCTTTGAGATTCCAGTAATGAGAACCAATTGAAAGGTTTCCCCTCAATTTGCAAATATTTCAAAGTTGACTAGAGACAATTCTTAAAAAGCTTTAAGGCTAACAGTTTCCTTTCTGAGTCTTGCATTTACACGAACAAAGCAGACTCTTACACTTTGAACCTTTATATGTACTCAATACATTTCCAGTTCTAGCCCAGTTATAACTGGATAGGACATTCAGAGTGAGATGTTATTGTTAAAATAAGCACATTTTCAACCAGGCATTTTATGAAAGAGCATCCTGGCACTAAGGTGCCTCTCCTTTCAAGGACCACAGATGCAGTCAAAGTGGAAATAGCAGACATACCTTAAATATACTGAGATTAATTTTATGAATTATATATAATATTACTAGCATATGTTATATGCTTTAGTGCCAAACTGAAAATAATTTCTGTCATAACTTTGATGCAATCTTTTCAGGAATTTCTCGCTTCATGACAGTTAAGTTCAGTAAACGACAGAGTATGGATTCTTAAAGTCAAAAAATAGTCTAAAGACTGTTCTTGTTTGGTTACAGTGTTTTTAATTCTCCTTTAATCAGAATAAGTTCTGAATCACAGGAACTACTAGTGACTGAAACAAAATTACGAGGTGACAAGTCACCCAAGCAGTCCTGACAAACAACATCGTTTAAGTGCTTGCCACCACAAAATAAAGAAAAGCTTTACTTCCCAGGTTTATGTGAAAAACAATCTACCAAACTTCTTTTATTTTGCCTTCTATTTATTTATTTAACCTCTTTTATGTATAAACCTCTTCCAGAAGAAACATATGACTCCATGCACTCCTTGACTACTTATAAACAAATAAATAAATAAATGGATGCAGTGTAGGCCACATCTCAGCCTGACTGACAACAACAGAAGCCTTAATGTAATAGGGCAAAACTATTTAGCACAGAAGATTGCTCAAGTCATCAGTTTAGCTGGTAAACACCACCTCGCCCCTGCTTACTTCCATTTGTGTCCCCAAAGAAGCAAGCACGGGCTCAAATTCAATGAAGATAATATATATCCATCCCTCCTAGCCTGAAGACAGCTACTAAACCCACTTATTTCCTTCATAAACACCAGTCAGCCCTGACATATTTCAAATTAAAACAGTAATCTACATACAAACAGTTTTGTTCCCATCAACATCTCTTCTCTTTCAACTGAAATTTATTCAGTTTTCAGTGAATAAAACAAGAGATGCATCACACCAACCATCAGGCTCACACTCCACTCCCATGCACAAACAGCCCAAGAACTAATTGCAAGTACAGCTGCACGTGGAAACGGCTACAGATGAATATGTAAATGTTACCTTGAGCTGGAGGAGGAGGAGGATGCTCCTGCGGCTTCTCTTGCGCTAAAAGCCCCAGGTAGCTGAGCACTACATACTTGGTTTCATAGTGAAATCCTACAGGCACTGCAGTAGCGGACGCCATTGGGTTGGCTGGCAGGCGGCAGTGTTCTTATGGGGCACAGCGGGAGCGCTCTGGGGAGCCCAGGAAGGCTGCAAGGGAAGAGTAAAGTGTTTTCTTTGTTTGTTTATAAGGCTGCAACAGGTCATGAACTCATACATAACCAGGAATTATGCAACAATCCTGAAGCAATATCCAGGTTTTTGCCCTGATATCCTATGCATTCTTATTTTAATAAGAACCATGCAGAGCAAACCCAACTGCGCCCCAGCCCAGCTCCCTGCTTGCTGCCAGTAGTGGCATTTCTCCCTCCTGCCTGGCACACACACTCTCACGTGAGAGCAATCTGAATGGTTCCTCCACGTGTTCTCTCAACGCCTCCCAACCCAACCACACAAAAGTACACATGGATCCACACAAAGAGGTCTTGACAGATTCCGAACACTTAGTTAACTCAAACGTGAGGTAAAAATACAGGTTCTGAGGAATCTCTCTTTCCCTAAGCCTCCCATGAATATTTTCCCAATTCTCTGTTTCCTCAAGTTCAGTTTTATGATGCTTAAAAACTGTAATGCAGAAGTGACCACAGTTGCCTTGAATTCATTTTACTCTTCCAACAGCAATAGAAAACATATGGTCAACAGAGAAAATTCCACATTATTGTAGGGATTGGGAGAACAGATGGTTGTATGTCCTGGATTTCTCACCCAGACATTAATAAGTATAAACCAGAAGGCCACACCTAACAGCAACATCAGGCCAAAGAGCCTCCCTGTTTTACTCTTTGTTTTGTTACTTTTTTCAAACATCCAAATAAGAAAGCAGGAAACACTACAGTAGAGAGAAATTAAAAACAGTCATAAAGGACAAGGTAAAAAAATAAAACCTCAGAAAACAACATGAAGTGGGGAAAAACCATGCAACAGGTTGAAAGGATGTTTCAGTTTAATCAACATGTTTTAGTTCTTTTTATCGGCTGAAGTCTGGATAACTACTTCCAACATGCTATCAACTTAATGAATATTTAGGGGTTTATGATAAACTCTCAAAGTCAAGTTCTCCATGACTTCAGAGTCATTCCCAAACAAGTAGCAGCCCATTCTTGGCCATCGGAATGAATGCCTAAATGAAAGACATGCAAAAAATGTCATGCTACTGAACAGATGCTTAAAGAGCCAGACAATTCACTAGTGTGAGCCTGCAGTTACATTTAGAAGAAAAATTTAAATCAATTTTGAAGTTTTAAGCAGTTAGAATGCGAAAAATGCTATTTACAGGGAACAGAAGTCGGACCATCTCAAGCAAGTTCTCAGTTGCACTGGAAATACCTTGAGACTAAGAGAGAGAACCAGGTATCAAAACCAAAGCACAATCTGAAACTGAAGTCTCAAGATTAAAAATAATAATTAAAAAATGAGCAAGCAAAAGAAAAACACTGGCCTATCTAGCTATTCAAGATGTCTGGGTTAAGTTGCAATCCCTCCTCCCTAAAAAGGAATTCAGATTAACAGCAGTTGTACACTGGTTACTGAGGATAAACACAAGAACGATGCTGTGGCATGGTTGCTGTGTGAAGAGGTAGCTTGGCAAAGAAAAATTTACCCATCAAACTAAAAGCTGCAAATGAAAAAGAATTAGTGTAAAATTGGCTAAGTGTTCTTTCTTTAATCTTTAGAAACTCTAGTTTCTGAAACTCATTCAGCACTGAAAACAGAAAAGCACTCTTTCATGAAGACTGTACTATGGCAGCCCTGCCTCTTGCATCATGTATTTGAAATTGCCTGAAAGCCTTTACTGGAAACCTTCAGTTGTGTCTTTGCTACAGCTCAAATGAAAGTAGTGATTTATATATGAAGGAAACAACACTGCAACTCTTCAACACTCATCCCTTTTCCCTTGGAGCAGTAATTCTACATTTACATTGCCTCTTCCATCCCAGCATGCTCCATGAGCACTGTCTCCTGCTTCAGAACCGTTAAGAAATCAGCTGAGATAAACCACTGCTTTGGCACAATGCACAGTTACCCTCATCTCCTTCCATAAACTGAGACTTTCATAAAATAAGGGGATTTGGAGGAAAAAAACCCTGGTCTGAAGACTAGGATCTTTTAACAACAGATTTGTTCTTCAGACCAGATCCCAATGCACAATCACCACATCACATGTTCACATCACCAGGTGTGAAAGATGCCATTCACCAAAAAGCAGAAGCTCCCCAGCACATTTCAGTTCTGGTCTGTTCCGCAGAGATCCACAGCCCTGGAATCAAAATGTTCACAGTGCCTACACAGACAACCTGAACTGATCTCTCCTGAAACAATCAGCCTGACAGATGGTCTGGAGACATCCAGAAACCATGCTGTGGATCAAAGAACAGGTCTGGATATACAATAAAGATAATTTTTCAATTTATAATCCCATACCAGTGCAAAAAATGAACGACAAAAAGTTGATCAAAACAAGCAAGAGATTCCACAGTACCACAGTGATCCATGTGCAATGGAGGAGGCCTAATTCACAAAAAGTTCAGCTTGCTTAGCTCAGCACCTCTCAGGGAGGAGGGAAAAAAAACAGAGAGAGAGAATAAGACCACAGCATATTTAAATAGTGGATTATGCCTTCCTGGAAAAGAATTATGAAAAAAAACTGTTTGATGAAAAAACAGTCACTTTGGTCAATACATCCTGAGAGGTAGTTTTATACTGAGAAGGGAGACTTAACTTGAATGGAAGAAATCTTCAGCTTCACACAAAAGAATGTCATGAGTAGATATGCACTTCAGAATCACTGGTGTTCCTTTGTGCAAAGCCCACAGCACAGCAAGAGAATTACTCATTTCAAATTGTGAATTACTGGTTTTGCTTACAGAAAGAAATACAGAAATATTGACTCAGATACTGTAAATATCTCAGAAAAGGCCATTTTTTCAGGAATGAGTGGGAGTGAAAAAGGACACGCAGTTTGAGAGACCAGATAAGAGGAAGGAGAGCTTTTCACTAAAGGAGCAAAAGGGAAGAGAATCCAGAAACCATTGAAGAGAATAAGCTCGTATGGGAGATGCAATGGAGCAGAGGAAATAAGGTGCTGTACAGACTCCGTAAGTCTCAGAGCAAGAGCTAGAGGGTTACTTCTGGTTTAATATGTTCACTGCAGGAATACTGTCCTTAAAAAGCCACAAAGATCAAAATTATTATCCATTACTCCCTACAAAAAAAATCACCTTTCTCAGTTCCTGAAGCCTTGGGGGAACAGGCTATACCTGTTGAAGCTTACTTAGCTTGCTACTCCTCCACCCCTGCTGTCACTCGTCTCATGTGGGCTGAGCAGCTCAACCGACCTGAGAACAGGAGTTCCAGCCAGACTGACATTTCTTCATGCAATCTGTCACGTCCTAATCCACGGAAGAGTTATACATTGGATAACGGGCAAAGCAAGTCTACCAATGAATACAGCGAATATAATCCCCTAGTGATGAGCCTCTGCTGTGTTTTAGTCTGTATCTGCAAAATCCTACCATGCATCAAGCTTTCACTGTGCATCATTTAAACTCCAAAATGCCCCACAACAATGCCCGAAAGAACAGTTCAGCAGCTGCCACCAAGATCTATCATGCATCTATTTAACTGTTGCAGGTCTGAGACTTGCCTTTTGCATTGAGAGCGACAGCTTACAAATTATTTTGCTGCATGTTTATAAACAAAATAGTAGGCAATTAATGTCACTATGCATCTCAGAAGCAGCAGCACTGTCACAGGCTGCCTTCTTTTTACAAACAGCATCACAACCGCCCTTCACTTCCACTGGAAAAGAGTCATTCCGGACAGAGCTGGATGCACTTCCCACCTACAGGCCAGGTCACCAGGCCTCACTTACTGGCTACAAACCTTATCACCCCAGACAGCTCTAGCAGAACACCTCCTATGCTGCAGAATTATTTCAGAGCATGCATGGCCTCAGTCAGCAAGCGTTCACCGGAGCACAGACAGGCACATTTAGACAGGCAACAGAACGGTAGCACTGGAGTTCAAATCATCTCAGGGTAGCTTGGCACAGGCATGTTCACAGTTTGGGTCATCCTCCTGGTATCAGCCACAGGAAACCCCTCTCAGTTCAGCTGCATCTACAGCCTCAGGTTTACAAGGTGCTAATCTTTATCCAAATGTACTGAAATTCAAGGAGTTGCCGGTCTACAAAACCACACCCTGTATCAATAAGATGGAAAATATTCAAGCACTCTGCAACTTTACCAGAAGGCTCACGCAGGGATTTCGGATGAGACTTGCATGTGTGGACTAGTTTAACCTTGCAGCAGTTTGTCTCTGAAAACACTTCACGTAACAGGCAGGACTATCCAAAGCACCCGATCGTGATCGACTTGGGAGATAAAAATTCTTCAGAGTACTTTTCCAACAGTATATGAGAGCATGACTAAGAGATTGTTTTTAAGAAACTGAGAACTACCGAGTTCAAACATGTCAGCTTTTACTGGAAATGAATCAATATTGCATCCACTGCTGATCCTCTGGTGGCACTTAATGGATAGAAATACTGGAAAACACTACTGTCGTTTATCTGGGCAGTGGTTGTAGTCGACCTTACTTGGAAATGTAATTAGCGAGCATTCCAGGCAAACGGTGTGATTTCTCTTCTAGGAAGAGAAACAAAAACTGTGTGAATTACCCACTACAAAAGTCCTCGATGCTCTCCAGCTTCAAACCACCTCACCGCAACATTAAACCACGGCAAACCCAGCTTTTTACTAACAAGCTCCCATTCACTTTCTGTCTCAACGTGCCCATCTCGATTTGAAAACCCAACAAAAACTCGCTCCAAGTTTTCAGCGGCGGCGGCGCCGGAGCCTCCNCTACGGCGATGAATGAGATATTTATACCCGGGCGGGCGAGCGGGCGCGGAGCCGCGATGAGTCACCGCCGGGGCCGCGCGGCCCCTGCGGCGGGGGAGCCGCCGGCTGTGCTCGCCGCCGCGCCCGGGGAGCTGCCGG
>VWZG01009588.1:353069-455323 GCA_013396735.1 Grallaria varia
GGGCCCCGCCCACCCGCCGGTCACGTGACTGCCGCGAGAGCCGCGGCGGAGGGAAGAACAAACCGAGTCCGAGCGCAGTTCAGATCTATTCTATTCTATTCTATTCTATTCTATTCTATTCTATTCTATTCTATTCTATTCTATTCTATTCTATTCTATTCTTTATGTGGCGCCCCAAAGAAAGCTTTCTCAAGACCCCAAAACACAAGTCGATTTTTCTGCAGTATAATTGCAATATGAAAAATTTAAAAAAAATCAAAGTTTCATACATAGCTTTGTAATAAGTTTTTTTTTTCACATAGAAAAGAAGCACGGTACAAATTAAGGAAACAAGAATAAATCAGGAAGAAGCATGGCTGTGACAAATGACAAATGCACGTCTGACGCTGGTTCGTGAGGAATGGTTCTGTTTTTTCCAGTAAGTGTACCTGCAGAACGGAATCAGAAGCTTACTGCCAACTAGAATAAGCAAATACCACTACGGGTTATGAAGATTGACTTAAATTTTGCCACGACGAAAAGAATGGCAGCAGTAACTGTGAACAACTAGCGCATCACGGAATGTAAAAATAAATGAATAAATAAATAAATAAATAAATAAATAAATAAATATTTTCAATCCCCGCAGTACAACCATAACTGAGGGGACACCGCAGGACTTCCCGTGTGCCCACTCCCCCCTTCTGCTTTTTTCTCCATGGAATCGCACGACCCCCAAAAGTTACTGCGTCCAGGTTTGGGCTCCTCGGTCGGTACAAGAGAGGCAAGGAGATACTGGAGAGGGTCCAGCGGGGGCCACGGGGATGAGGAGGGGTCTGGAGAATCTCTAAAGAGGAGAGACTGCGGGAGCTGGGCATGGTTAGTTTGGAGAAGGCCGAGAGGGGATCTCATAAACGCACATAAACATCTCCAAGGCGGGTGCCAAGAAGACGATGCCAGACGCTGACCAGCGCCTACACCGGGTGTGTCCCGGGAGCGGAACCCGCGGGATCCGCCCCGCTGCCCCGTGACGTCACGCGGCGCTCGGACTGCTATTGGTCCGCGGCCGGGGAGGTGGGCGGGGCTTCATGAGGGGCTGACCCGACCCGGATCTGATTCCGCTTGCGGATAGCGAAGGCGCCCGGCGCGTTCCTCGGCCCCGACACCGCCGGCATCGTCATTGTCACCGCCACCACCGTCACCGTCAGTGCCACCGCCGCCATGGCTCTCAGCGATGCCGACGTGCAGAAGCAGGTACAGACAGGGCTGCGGGCCCCAGCCTGGTGCAGGGCCGGCCCCGCGGCCGCGGCGGGTTCGGGCTTTGGTTGTTCGGTGTCGTTCCTCCCCTGGGAAAGGTGGGTTGGTGAAGGGCAAAGGTCCCGGCTGGGAAGGGGAAGTCTCTGGATACGATGAATTCTTCCCCTGTCGGGATCGCTGGGTTCCCATTGGCGAACTTCCTCGAAGCATTTTGGTGGCGTTTGGTGCCGGATCCATGAGCAGGCTGTTCGCTGTCTGCAGTGTTGAGCTGCACTTCAAGGCCGATAAATACACGCCCCTAGACAATTAATGTGTTTTTTAGGTGCTGCGGTAGATGTTTAGAGGTGGAGGCCGGTCTCTTTTGCCGTGCCTGCAGTGAGAGGGCCAGAGGGAATGGGCTTCAGCTGAGGCAGGGGAAATTCACATTGGATATTAGAAAAAATTCTTTTCATTTCTAGGGTGGTCAAGCATTGGAATAGGTTGCCCAGGGAGCTGGTGGAGTCACCATCCCTGGAGGTGCTCAAGAGGCTTCTGATCTGGCGCTGGGCAATGTGGTTTAGTGGTTTAGAGGTTATAGTGGCAGTGCTGGGTGGATGGTTGGACTGGATGATGTTAAAGGCCTCTTCCAAACTTGATCCTATGATTTTTCTAAGGACTTTCCATGCCCTTTTTATTGACAGCTGCAGTACATCCACTTAGCTGTACCTTAGCCTTTGGGTGGGATGTTCCGTGCTCTTGAATGCCTTTTTCAGAGCCGTGCAACCTGGGCTTGGCTTGCAATGGAAATTTACAGGCCTGCAGTAAGTCTGACTGCAGCCACCTCCTCCGGAGGCAGGACTCTCTGCCCCTGTTTACAGTAAACACTGCTCCTGCCTAAAAAAAGCTGCTTTCAGCTGGGTTGGAAATGGAGTGCTGTGTTAAAGGCTGCACGGATCCAGCCAGCGCTGGTCAGTGGGGTTTCCTACAGGTGATGAGCAGATCAGGCAAGTTTTCTTTGTCCTTTGCATCATAAGTACTTCGCGTCTCACTTTCTCATTCAGTATACATGGTATCTTGGCAAGGAAGCATCGCATTGAAAGTAAATCAGTCGGTTGCCTTTCTCCAAAAGGGGAATTGTAACACTGTGTTTTATCCATGAAGCTTGTTTGTTTTTTCCTGACTCTTCCATGAAGATAATAAAAATAAAGCTGCCATTGGCTCAGCCAGAATGGACTTGAACTTCAAAGGTTAGTTCAGGCTCTGGTGGTGCACTACACATAAAATTCTAATAGCACTTCCCATCTGCCACTTTCCTATTAGTGCTCTACACTCCTGAGCCTTGGATCATCCTGTAAACTGGAAAGGAGAATGCTGATGGTCTGGCGGTCCTGAATGTGTATAAATCTGGCATGAATTTGCCAACTGGTCCTCTTAACTACCTGCCATAGTACTTTCAATAATTTTCACTTTGAAAATCGTCTCTAATTAAGAATTTTTCCCATTGATAGACTTGTTTGCTTTATTCTGTCAAAGGTGTTTAATGGATTGTTCCATCTAGTCACTTCTTGATACAACCAGTCTAGCATCTAAGAATTTTCCATGGAAAGGATAATCACACTACTGCTGATGGGAAAACTCTCTCTTCCTTTCTGTAGGAAATACTACTTTAAAATTAATCTCTCATTTCAGAATACACTTTTGTTAGTGTTATTAAAACTAATCCTATTTATAATTGTGAAATTCTCACTGTGGATCTCTTCTCACTTCTATAAAAAGCAGAAAGGGTTTTCAGTACAGCAGCATGTGAAGGAAATAACACTGTTCAGTCTTACCAGACTAGGGAAAGGGAGCTCCATGTTAGTTGCTTCCATCTCATTACTCTTCTTTATACAGAGGATGTTTTTTGAACACTGAGAATTGTTAAAAGCTCTTTTCCAAAGTTCAGAAACCAAACCACACTGCAGGAAGTGACTCAGTAATGTAAGGGTTGCTGCTGTTAGACAAAAGTTCTTAGTCTCCTTCAACAACAGGCTATTCAGCAAAATAATTTCCGTATTTTATGTGCCTTTCTTGTCCTTTCTGAAATGAGCAGGGTAGAAAACTGGTGCTGTAGGTAGACACACACTTGAAAGTGTTGCAAACTGAAATTAAATGAAAAAATTGCTGATTTAATTTGAGGATATAGGTATTATTGTTCACTTCTTCCACTGCGCGTGTTTAAAATCTTCCACTTGTCAGTTCACTTCTGTTTTCTCATCTCTATGGGCATAGTGCTGTTCTGCACCTTGGTTCAGTGGTTCAGCTTTGCACCTCTCTAATCTCTTTAAAATATTAAATTTTAACATGAGGTTCTAGAAGTAGAATCTTGCATGCAAGTTTATTCAGTCTGGATTGTCTGTTAAACGTGTCTCGTCACTAAGTGCAAGCAAAAAGCCAGTAGATTTTTGTGGTCTGCTCCATATGTCCTTGGAAAAGGATGTACCCCTTGCCAGTTGCAGTTTGGTTGGTCATGAGTTCTTATGGTCTGCCCCAAATGGGAACCTCAGCTTAGGTCTGGTCACAGAAAGGCATGTGACAGGTATCAGAACTCAGTGTAATTGCTTTCCTTGTCTTTAGGTTGCTGGACCGGTGCTTTATAGTGTTTTGAGGTGGCTTCAGAAATGTTATTCAAGTAGACTATATTAGCAGCATGTGATATACTTGATGTGGTCTGGATCAACTGGCACTCCTACCTCAGTCTCCTTCCCCACCTCCTCCAAACTGACATGCAACTAGTTTGTAAAGCCATTTTGAGTTGAACAGTGTAGCAGCATTTTTTATTGAGCCTGTAGATCTTTACAGAATTTGTTAGATTTTCTTTCAGGAAAGATTTCTCAGGTGTTTAAAGGAACTTCTAAGTGCACAGGTCTGACTGGATGAGTCAGTAGCTCTTTGCTTTGCTTCACTGGTCATTGAGTGTGGAAGGCCTGGGTTCATTCGGATGCCATCCGTGTTAATCTTGTATGTTTCATGTAAAAGTCATAACAAACAGATTAATTTTGCTATGTGAGGATTTTTTAATTTTTTATGCTAATCTCAGAGGGGTAGAAGTTTGTTTCCTTAGCGAAGAATGAAAATACCCTGCCTCACCTTTATACAAATTTACTTCTAGATTGGTTGGGTTGTTGTTTTGTGGGTTTTTTTGTATAGTTGCATATGTGAAGTACATTCTTCTAATGATAGCCAGTGAAACAGAATTAATAGAATTATTGGGGAAACTAATTTTCTTGTAAACTATGCTAAGATGAACTGACTCTTTGGCGTGTATGCTCAATTTAATTTTCTTTGCAAATACAACATTGTATGGATTAGTGAATGGATATGGAGGGGCCTACTGTACAAATGAGGAATATATGTACCTACTTCCTCCAGTCAAAGTCCTTTTTTACACAAAATATGTTATTTCCTCTCTCTTATTGCAGATCAAGCATATGATGGCTTTCATTGAGCAGGAAGCCAATGAAAAGGCTGAAGAAATAGATGCAAAGGTAAAAATGGAAGTTTGCTGTCAGTAAGTGCAAAAGGGAAACTGCATCCAGCATCCTGTTTTGATAGCTGCAGTCAGAGCAGGCCTAGAACACCTACAGCTGATTTCATGTTTAGTTGTTGTATAGAAAAAATGGTGTACCAAGTAAAGTTACCATTTCTGAGCTTCTGACAATTGCAAACAAGATGTGGAGGTATTTTTCAGTCTAAGTTTTCTTAGTGGTTCTCAGATATAAATTAATTCATATGGAAGTTCACTCCTTTTTTTAAGCAATCAGGAGAGCTGAGTGATAATATGACTGGACTGGATTAAGTGAAACACTTTCTCCACCTCCTACAGATAACTTGATACCATCAAGGATTGAAGGAGTTCTCTTCATAATTATTAATTCTGCTGAGGTTTGTCATAATATTGCCCAAGAAATAATACATGTTCCAAAATGGTAAAAGGTGAAAGTTAAACTAGTATGTTCTTGAGAGTTTGTTTGTAAGCAGGTTCATAACTGTACCTAAAGCTGTGTAGTCAGCTTCAATCTTAATTCTAGATGTGATTTAGTAGGATCCTGGGGAACTAAACCATCAATTCATATTTAAGGCATGTGTTGAATTACTTGCAGGGTCCTTCACTTAGGTTAAGCCACAAGGGACTGAGTTTAATATTAACCTGGTGATAGAGTGTGGATGTGTACTAAAGAGGGGTTAATGGTACCTTACAGCCCTAACAGCCTGCATTGCACCACTACAGAAATACCTTGTTGGTATTGGACTCAGCATATACAATACTAGTAGTATTCAGTCTCCCTTAAACATTTAATCACTACTAAGGCAGGTATTCTGAGAATCTGCAAACAGAAGTCAAAAGTTAAGGTTGGTTTCTCAGGTATAACTAGGGAAGTTTTCCACGTGCTTTTATGTGCTGCCTGACTAGGCTTTGTACAAAAGCAACAGCTATACTGTCACCCTCCCTGTGTAAGAGTTACTTAAAGTAACGAAGTTTGTGGACACTGAGAGTTGGGTAGCTTGTTTTAGATAGAATCTTTTGTAGCCAGGAAAGAGGCCAATTCTGTAAAAACTAATCAGAGCGGAAGCTCAGATAAAATTAATTTTGTGTAACAGCGTATAATAGATGAATTTGGTAATTTTGGGCCTGAGGAATACATACTGCAAGGAAACAGGCCTCAGTCAATTAATAAAATAAGCTGTGTCTCAGTTAATTCTAGTTCAGCAGAACCCATCCCGCACTCACTCTTACTTGAGTACTGCTTGAAGTGTTTCTTTTTGTATGGAACCATAAATTCTATCATCCTGTCTTATCTGTGAATGTGCTCTGAAAGCATGGCTGTTACATTTTGATTCTGTTTTTTTCAGCCCATGGAATCAATTTCCACTTCAGTTATTTAATTTTTACTATAGGCAGAAGAAGAATTCAACATTGAGAAGGGTCGCCTTGTTCAGACACAGAGGCTGAAAATCATGGAATATTATGAAAAGAAGGAGAAACAAATAGAACAGCAAAAGAAAATGTAAGTTGTTTAGGTCAGACTTCAAAGCTTGAGCTCTCATTTTCTTGCTGATTTTATACAATATTCTTTTTCCCTGGTAAACAGGCAAAATGCAGACAATATATTTCATTCTAATTATGAGTTCTAGGGTTTTTTCTGTGGAGTATTTATCAAAGCTGAGCTACAATAGTATAACTTTTAGTAAGTGTGATGAAAGGATCCTTCATGTTTCTTTATGTAGTTAATTTCTAGAGCTCTACCCTGGTCTGCTACCCTGGGGCAAATGATCATGTCAGGTTTACTTTGGGTGGGTCTTTACTGAAGGACAGGGTTCTGCATTTTAATTATTTGTGCAGTTCAGAAACAGATTCAAACAGGTGAACAGGCTTCATTATTATATGTTGTAGTATTGTTATCTTTAAATGTGAAGTGTACAGTTAAATGTTGCAGTTCTTCTGTCAAAGTCTGATGGACTGATTCAAGTTTATCATGCAACTTGCAGTCAGATGTCCAACCTGATGAATCAAGCAAGACTGAAGGTCCTCAAGGCAAGGGATGACCTTATTGCAGTGAGTATCTCTGTAGTAAATAGACAGAGGCTCTATTTCTACCATATATTAGGAAATGTAAAGAAAAATATGATTTGTGAGTGATGTTTGCTTCAACATACAAAAGTGCCTTTCCAAGCTGCTCTGAAAAGACACTGAGGATTTAGGCCAGATTTGTTAATCTACTTTATCTTATTTTTTTCCTTTACTGTTACCTGCTCTTTTAGGGAAATACGGTTGTTCCTGTTCCCAGGAACATTGCAGGCTCTATTGTATCTGTCATTTGCACAATAGCCTGTTTCTTTAAAGAGCAGGAACTTTCTATTGCATGGTTGGTAGAACTTTGAGATTCCATTTGCCTGAAGCAACATTCTATGTTAAAACTGGCGTGGTGCAAGCAAGGAGGCTTAAAACACCATTACCTGGGCTTTTCTGTCTCTTTCAGTGGCCCATATTACATGAAAAGCTTTGCTTCTGGTTCTAGTAGATGACCAGTCTCTGTGTTGACATTTAGGGTGAGTGATCATTTATCAGAGCAGGCTATGCTTGGGCTTAGTTCAGTCTTACTATGTTTGTGTTACACCACGTGTAGTGTGTTATTCTGCTCACTGTGCAGCATTCAGGTTCTCTCTTCTGTCTCATCCCTGTCTCAGAGACAGTTTGCGTGTTCCATGCTCTGCTAGGTGGGGCTGTTGAGCTGTTGGAAAAGCTGAGAGACCTGTGGACATCAAATATGAAAGATAATGGTTAAAGAATAGTGTTGAAGCTGATGCTACATGAAAAAGGAGAGTTAGCAGAAGAAAATCACCAGTTTATTGACTTTCTAAACCGAGTTTCAAACTTTAGATTGTATTCACAGAGAGGAGGAAGGTGGGTGGCTAAAGGGCTAACTCTATTGTGATAGTCTCTTCTGGGTAATCTCTTCCTCCTTTATCTGCTGACTCAGCCTCATGCTTCTGAGTAATTCTAAACACTCTTCCTCATTTTGGGAGATTTAAAGTCACATGCTGCTCACCCTTTCTTCCCTTATCAGATCTTTGGCTTCTTTCATGAAGAGAGATGAGCAGTTCCAGAAATGCTGTTACTCTAGGGAGGACAGTATAACTAGGTTTGACCATGACATTAAGTTGTGATAGTCTTATATCCTCATACTGATTGTGTTACCCTGCACTCATCTAAATGCCACAGGGCAGGAGAGAAAGGTTTATACCAAATCACATAGAGTTTCTTTATCTGAAGCAATTATGATGGTTCAGTTCTAGGAGCTGTGTTTGAGTTGACTCAAATTTCTTAAAAATTCAATCCCATCCAATACTGATTTGCCAAATAAAGATAATCAAGATCAGCTTCTTCAAATTAGAAATAAGGTCTTTTAAATTTTGACTTGCATTTACTTACAATTAAAAAATACCTAACCTGAATATTCTTTGATGGAAACATAGATTAGATTTCTTTGCTCAACCATAAAGCTGTAAATTTGTTTGGACTACTTTATTAGTTTACATAAAGCAATTATTTACAATGTATTTAGTTTGTCTGGATTAATATTGTAGGTACTATCCTTTTACTACTGAGCACTCTCTTTTTCGTGAAAAAGGAATTATTGTCAGGTTCTAATGAGTTCAGATCAGGGCAAGAAGAAGGGAAGTGTTTGGAAAGGATAGCATACCATGCACAGAGATGAAGGTCTAGCTTGGATGAACACCAGCTGGAGTGTACATTTACGTGTTGGCAGGGTGTGATAGCTATAATGGAAGTACAGAAAGTTGGTAGGCATGAAACCAAATGCCAAACAGATGGGCTCTGCTGATCTGATTTCTTCTGAATGTAGGATTTGCTGAATGAGGCCAAGCAGAGACTTGCCAAGGTGGTGAAGGATACTGCCAGGTACCAGACACTGCTGGATGGACTAGTTCTACAGGTAAATATTTAAATGGTGAAAAATAGATCATTGCTGCCCTATCCCCTTAATTTTCTTTTGTCAGAAATACCCCACTGAAAGTTAGAGTTGTATTGGAGTTTAGATCAAATGGTGTTGGGTAATCTTTGATTTTTAATAATCACTTCAATATATTTCAGTGTTGGATTCTGAAAAAAAAGGTTGCAGCTTATTTTGAGGTGTAGAATCTAGTATACCAAGCAGCAGTTCCATCATAAGAATTGCAGATGTGCACATATACATTGTAAAACACACATTTTAGGATGCGCACATTAAGCTCCTATAGTAATTAGTTAGATTAAATGCACCTTTGACAAAGGCTGTTTCTCCAAACCCAGAAGTCAGTAGTTATCCACTTCTAAAATCTTTTGGGCCTTTGAGACTTAATAAACCCTGGCTTTGACAAATTTACTGTAGTATGGCATGTGCCTGTGACTGGCATACAAAGCAGAAATCAAAGCTTTGCTTATCTCAAGCCCCAGAAATCAACTGCCAAAAATCCAACACACATTGGCCAGGTCAGTCCTGTAAGCACTGGTGCCACTTCCTGGTATGGGTTGGTCCTGTTACTGGACACTCCCAGGAGCCACCTATGAGCTCTCATGTGACAGCTGGATGGCAGGGTTTTCTCAACAGTATCTCCTACCAGCTTGTGCCTCCAATTCAGTGTTGTTTCCTTGCCACACTCTGGTCTGGTATTGCTGTACCTCAAGAATACCTGTCCTGCTCTTGGAAGCTGGCCACATTTGTTGTATTTGACTCAGTGAGTCATCTGTACACACAGTTGGACTAGGTAGTCATTGTAGGTCCCTTCGAGCTGGAACTTAACTTGTTCTATTCTAGTCTCAGGTATTACTGCAGGAACTGCAAGATGGGTTATTATAACAGATATCTGAAACTACTGCATGTCTTCAAGAGCTTGGTTGCATGCTCTGTCTACTTAGACAGCAATGATCCTTGTGTATACGTGAACATTAACTGGCCAACACAATCCTATTATTCCATGTTTAGTTGCACTTGAGTTCCAAACACGTCATCCATAGCTGGGCTCTTTCCCAGGTACTGGTGCTGTCCTCAGAGCATCTGCATGAGGTGAACTTGTGAGCAAGGAACTAAATAAAAGAGGCTGATATTATCAGGTTTTGGGTTTCCAGTTGATCACCTTCTTTCATTGTCATAAGACAATTAAAATGCTGACTGTATAATACTGAAATGGTTATTCCATGCAGGGATTCTACCAGCTGCTTGAGCCCAGATTAATTGTTCGGTGCAGGAAGCCAGATCTCCCAATGGTTAAGGTAAGACACCTGGAATAGTTTGACAGTGTCTTGCTGACAGAGCTCCAGACGTGACTGCGAATATCTACTACTCAGATCCCCCGCTTTGTGCGACCTGGAAACCATCTTTGCTTGTTGCAGCTGTTGTAGATACAATGCAACAGAACAAGTGTGCTTCCAAAGTTGAGGATCCTTTGCTTGCTTGGATATTACCTTGGAAACTTTATACATTGCTACAGTATCAAGATTAGTAATTGAGTTTGGCTCCAAAGGCAAACTGAAATGCATTTGCTTAATTAGAAAAAGAAGTAAAGGAGAGAGGTCTCAATCCATTTTATTACTACAAATAATTGAGTGGTCAAACTCGAGTGCAATAACATCTGTCAGTGCTAACTGGAGGTTTGTCTTGTATCCTAGACTGCTGTACAGAAGAGCATTCCCATCTACAAAAATGCCATAAAAAGGGATGTGGATGTCCACATTGACCAAGACAACTTCCTGCCAGAAGATATGTAAGGAAAATGGGAGTATTTCACACAAAGCACTAACATAATGCTACTTCTTAAGCCACAGCTTGTACTAGAATACTCTCAGAAAATTAAGTATAGAATATCCTCACAGTGTCTGCTGCTGTTCTTGTGGAATTTGGCACTTTGTGTTAATCAGGCACAGACTCTGCCGTTTTCTCCAGAAAGCATCTCAGTCAAAAATGTCAGCAAAAGTTTTGTGCAACCTCCATCCTGATTCACACAGTACTGAAGCAGAGAATAACTGTATGTAGAAACTTAACTATTGGTCTTTTAAAGAGAGAGAATGTGGCTGTCCATACTTTCTGTCTCAGGATGAAGCAAACTGAGTCATAAAGTGCTGCAGGATAATCACTTGATGGGGTTTGTGTCTCTTCTGTCTACGAGGCCCTAAAGAGCATGGCACGAAACTGTGTATTCTGATAGTGATCTTTATGTATGCACTAGCAAACAATACCTTTAGTACTCGTCCTCACTTTGCAAAATCTGAGAGCTCTCTTAATAACGCAGAGCCTGAAGCTGTTTGGAAGTGACAAATTTCATAGCTCCACTTAGACTTTGATCATACTAATAAGGACCCTTGCACATAGCTGTGGGCTCTGATAACTCCAAAGATGCTTTGCAGGATCACTTTGTGCTGATTCCTATTAAGACATGATCAGTAAGTTTGTTTTTTTAGAAATAAAAATCTTACCTACTTATCTGACTTGCCTGTAAACACTGATTTGGGATAGTGTCTCTGCCACATTCTGATTCTGACCTTTGGATTTCACAGATTTTTATTTTTTTTGTCCCTCTTTAGTGCGGGAGGTGTTGAAATCTACAACAGTGATGGTAAAATTAAGGTTTCCAATACCCTGGAAAGTCGACTGGACCTTGTAGCCCAGCAGGTGAGTTTCTCGAACAATCGAGGTGAACAAAACACAGTTAACTAGTTTGGCCTTGTAATTAAATCCTCCTGTTTCCAGTGTGTCACAATAATGCGTGGGATCGGATTTCAGTGTGGATGACAATAAGTTATTTTTTTTTAATAGAAAGAACCAAAGTACCTACCGTTTGTACTTGTCTGCAACAAACATGGCTTTCCCCAGAGTGATCCCTTTTGAATTAAGCTTGAGCATAAAACTCTATACATTATGATACTGAAAGACTTGGTATGACTACACTGTAGTCAAGATAGTGAAATGCTGAGGCTAACTTGAATTACTGAAGCTAGTTTGAGACTAGAAACTTTGGCTGAGACCTATTATACCCTAGTGCAAAAAAACCCCTAGCTCTGGGATCTCTTTTTTATGGTGCAGTACAGGCAGTCCTTTCGGTCTAGAGAGTAGCAGGCAGTGTGTGATCTGATAAAGACTTCAGAAAGCTCAAATGAACTGACTTGTAAATTTTGAAGCCTAGTCTACCTATCCCACAGTGCCTGTAGGAAGAACATACAGCAATTTTATTGCCCCTTTCATAGAACTGATGTGCTCTTTCTCAACAGATGATGCCAGAAATCAGAGTGGCTCTCTTTGGTGCTAATGCCAACAGGAAGTTTTTGGACTAAACCTCTATGAGAGAAGGTGGGATCTGTTCCACTGCCATACTGAAGGGGATGCAAAAGCATCTGCTAATTTAAAATCTTGAAATATAACATTTCTGTGTCATCCAATATCTGTTCTTCAATGGAATAATTTTGCATACCTGCTGTGCTTAGCCTCTCTGCTTGTGGTTAGAATGTATTGCTCAAAGGATGTGAAGACATACATATTCATCCAGAAGTGGCACTAGGAAATGGAGGCATTTGGGCTCTTGGCTTTCCTTACACTGTTGTGATGCTGTAAAGACAAGTGGTCCATTTAGGGTCACTTTCTTTGCTTTGGCCACATCTCTTTCAAGTTGTCTGATCTGTGAAGTAAATTACTATGCTGGCAAATTATTTGCTTTTATTTGCTGCTGGCAAATCCCTTTTCAGTTGAGGTCTTCAGTGTTACAGAGGGTATGTATTCCTTCCCAAGGTTAGTAGTTTAATTCATGTTACTTGGTCAGGCATTTCTGTTCTGTATATGTGATTTAAAATTAAAAGCCTGAGCCTGTAAAACTCTATTTATTAAAATAAAAATGCGTGTGTGTATGGAGTTCCCTGTCACTTCTCTCTGGGGCATTGGCAGCAGCCTTTGAAGAGTGGGATTGTTTGTGTAAGGACTAACTACTTGAGCTGTGTGTATTAACTGTTCTGTGAAACTGGAATTCAGGTGCATGGAGTAGTGTCAAGCTATTTGCTGGAATAATGTTGGGTGGTAGGCAAGGCTTTCAAATAGGACTCCAGGATGAGCCTCATTCTCTCTGAAAAATAGGTCAGTAGTTTTACTCCCTCGATCTTCTTTCACAAGAGAGAACTACAGTAACACAGCTGTGCTGCTTAGATAAAACAAAAACAGTCCATTTCCAGTCACAGGTTTGTTGCTTCTGTGCAGGAGATCCAAACCATAACCCTGTAGCAATTACGTTTCAGGACTTGAGGAACAGCAGCTGACTCTGTTGCAAGTATTCTCTCTCTATTGTTAGAGTAACTATTAATCTTATTAATACTGGCATAACTATATTAATTACCAGATCTGTTGTTTTACTACTTACGTCTTTGTTTCTGCTGTGATGACCAGTATTGTCTCCACAATTTATGCTGTAGGACAGAAAAATTCCTGAGGTGACTTTCTGCCTCTGCCAGAATACTTGACTCTCTGCCTGGTGCTCAGTTCTGAAACTTCTTTTGTGGAAATAAGAAGCTGATGAATTACTACTTGAGTGTGTTTTGAGACCGTCTTCTCTAAGTGTTGGAGTGAATCAGGAGTTGTAGGAATTTTACACTGTGCCATGAAGAATACTTGAAAGCTGCAGCAACACTGCTTTGTGTGGTGTTTTTAACCTGAAGCCCTTATTTCTCAAGCTGTGGTGCATGCCCTCATGTAAAGTGGACTCTAAATGCTAGATGAGCCTTTTACTGCCTCATTTCTCTCCAGTGGAGATCAACTGCTAAGAAAATCCTGAATCCAAACTTATTTAATACAAGTCTAGAGGAAATGCTTTAAATTTACTTGTAGAAAAATGAGATTCTTTAGTAAGGTTGGGGGTTTTTGTTGCATTTAGGTGCCAGTTCTTGTTTCCCAGATAAGATGGTTGTGGTATTTACTCCTTTAGTCCCTTGCTTTGTAATACATGTTTCTGTGACTGGGCAATAAGTGTATCTGGATTAAGGTCACACTATTTCTAGATTTTGGATAACTGTTACAGCTTTAATTTTTGCAACAGTCAGTGATCCAGCTTCCTTTGGGCTCTGGTTTTGTGACACACCTGCAGTAAAGGAAAAACCTTCACATGTTCATGCTTAACTATGTTGTTTCTTGGTTCAAAGAGTACTTTTTGAAGCAGATTTATTTCCTGTCTGGAGATAGCTCATCCATAGGCTATCTGCCAGTGCTTTGAAAAGGCACTTGAGCTTACATGGGTCCTTATTTTCTCTACGGCCGGGGCTAGGAACAGAAATTAAGTGTTCAAATAGAATGAGTGTATGAAAATAAAATATTGAGGACTGAGACAAGGAAAAGACCAAACAGATGGTCTCTAAGGGAGGGAACAGCCTAGGTTTGGCCATCATAATTTGAAAGTATAGCTTCTATGTTGTCCTAGTGACAATGTTTCCTTTGGAAACCTGATACAGGCCATGGGGTTAATGTATGTAGGTAAATGAAACAGATTGCTTAGTTGTACATCATTCCACAGGGCTGGGCCATATTGTAACATTATCTTCAGGTAGGTTTTATTCAGTTAAAAAACTATTCTTTTAGAAGTTATGAAGACTTTCTCTGATATCAAGAACACAAAGATGCTTGGCTGTGACCAAAGGATATTCTTTGTACAGGATCTGGTGGTCTCTTTCTTTAATGAAGGTAACAAGACCTTCGTAAATCCAGTTCTTTTATGATTTTGAAAAACGAAACAACTAGTTATGTGTCTGACTGTGGTTCCTGACTGCAAGTTCCCTGCAAGTGTGTTAAAAGGAGGCATGGATTGATTTTAATCTTGGAACAACCACAAGAGATAATGTGATTGCAAAAAAATGTCTGCATTACCTGGAACATCCTTGTCCTTGATTTCAGGTAGTAGGGGCTGTTACCAAATTTTGATGCCTTAGAGATGCAGAGAAAAAGGGAATATCCCACCCAGGTGTACTTAGTGTAGTTAAGAACCCTGCTATGTCTTCATTCAGTGTTGGTGCACAGATTTTTACAAGTAAAACATGAAACAAGTGCAGCATTTCAGGTGGATTTCAGAGTTCCTACTGGAGCATTGTTGCATCACTGTTTCTTGAGTTGAACTGTACTGCTGAATGAAGCAAATGATTTTTTTTTTTTTTCTCACTGGTGCACCTGATGACCTAGGGCAAATCAATGAGAATATTGATCTTTATTCACCTTTGTATAAATATACATAATATTCCAATTGGGTATAGTAAACAAGCCAGATCAGCACATTAAGAAAGCGGACAAATACAAAGAACAAAGGAGGCATTAAATCAGGGTTTAGTTAAAAGAATTAAATTGTGATGGGAGAGACAAGCACTGCAAATTAACAGTGAGTACAAGAACTGGTTCAATCTAGTGCTGGAAAAGGAGTTTAGGGAAATGGATAATGTACTTGTTCTGCAGAGTTGGCTGTAGGAAATTTAAGAGCGGACTTGACACTGAGTGATCAGCAGAGGACTTCAAATGTTACTGCACATCTGAGTCACAACTCTGCTTTTAGCATGAGGTTTTCACACCGAGAGGAATTAACATTAATCACAGAGACACATGCAGCATGAATGATCCCTGGAGGTGCACCCGGGTGTCAAGGTGAGAAGAAAGAGTGGAAGAAAACCACCAGAAAGTACCAAGAATTGAGGCCCCAATGCCTTTATTAAGCCAGCGGCAGTGGATAAATAACTTCTGATAAATAACTGAGCTGGCTGTCAGGGGGTAAGTGCTGCCCAGCAGAACACTGCTGGTGACATGGCAAGGGTGCTGCAGGGAGGCTGTTCAGGTGCCCAGCTCTCTACAGAAAGGCAGTCTTGGAGGAAAGCACAGCTGTGTTTTCCACAAGCCTTGTTAAAACTAGCAGTGAAACTCCAGGGTCAATCCTGCCACAAAAGCCCAGCCATGGGCCTTGGGGTGCTCACTGTCCAGGAAGGTCACAGATCCCAGTGTGCAGCCAGAGGCAGGCTGGCAGGAGAAGGGTGCCCTGGTTGTTGCATGCCCTGCTGATGTCAGCAAGCAGAATACGCATCTCTTGGAAAACAGGAGAATGTTGGCTAATGCCTTACACAGACCAATAGCACACACAGTACAGCAAGGCTGGGGCCACCTCCAGGGACCCACAGCCTGTGCCGAAAATAGCTGGAGAGGTTAAGAGAAAATTACACATTTATTCATTTTCAAAGAAAAAGCAGTGAAGGAGAAACAGAAAAATTTGGAAATGAAAAGTGAATGACCCCAGAGGAAAATTCAAAGCAAGAAATTTTCTTTGGTTAAGTGAACTCTGAGTTGCTCTTCTGGGTAGCAAAGGCTTGAGACTGCAGTAAAGCAGCTTGGCAAAAGATGTTTAGCCCTGAGCAAGAGCCTAGGCAGGCTACAGTGTGATTTGGCTGGGTTTGCTGTTTCATACAGGCAGCTCAGAGAGGCAGGTGGGGGCCCCCATCCTGCCTCTTGAACATGTTTGCAGGGAACAGGCCATGACAAGAAGGCCCTTCCAGAGCTGGGAAGTCCTGCTGCTCTCAGCCAAAGTAGAGCTGGCTGGGAAACCCCAAATCTGTCTTCCTAGGCATCTTGTTCAGAGCATCCCATACCACTTAATTTGGCTTTGCTTTAGAGAAAGCAAGACAAACCTCTGTATGGGAGCATTCTCGGGTTAAGAATCATGCTGACAATGTGCCAAAAAAATGTCATTTCCCAGTACTTGTTGCATGATGGAAATCAAAAGCTGTGGAAATCAAGGCTACTGCATTCTTTTAGGTAGTTCAAGGCTGTTCTGTTGGGAGAGACTGCAAAGTGAAACTATCAAGGGTGGTCCCTCACAGCATTTCTGAAGGCCCTTTCCCTTCCTGTGTCCAAGAGGCTTTGTAGGAGGTCAGCTCCTTTTCCAAGACAGAACACCAAGTGATTGCACATACCCAACCCAGCACCAGCTGCAGAGCTTGGGGCTGTTCAGCTCTCCATGGCTGCCAAATGAGTGGGCAAATGGGTACAAAATACAGAGGTAGCACCTTGACATATAGCTGGAAGTGAATAGGAAAAGGGAACAACTGTCTCAGCTTGCCCTGACTGGTGGACTGAACACAAATAAGGGAGAGAGGCACACATTGAAGAACTCCTGGTAGTTGGAGGGATCTTTTGCAAAACTCTTCTTTCATCCATGTGTGTACAGTTTCTGTCTGGCTCCCTGGTGACCATTTGCCTGCAGTAACACCTTTTCACTGTAACACCTGAGTGAACACCACTTTTACCCATGTGGTCACAGCAACCCTTAGTGGGGACCCAGCACAGACAAAACCTTCTTGGAACATTTTGGAGAAATGCTGGTGCTTCCCCTCAGAGGGCTTCAGAAGGAGAGGGGAGCCTCATTACTGGCAGCAAATGCTAAAAGTTAGTCCCAAAGCAACTCTTGAGTAACTCAGAAAACGATTAATCTCTCTAAAAGAATTATGAGTATTTTTCCCTCCTGCACATGATGTAAAGCAGTTTTAAGCACAGCCAGTTGTTCTACCCTTTTGATCTCAGCTCCAAATACTTTGAAGGAAGATGGTAGCAGCACTAGCCAGGGCTGGGCCAGCAGGAATTGGGAATCTCCTTTCACCTGTTGCTTGGTTGCCTTGCCAGGTATCCAGGCCACCACTGGTGGGCTCTGTGGGATAGGATTGCAGAGTCGCTGGACTTTGGGAACAGGCACACAAGAATTGTTAACACTGGGGACACCCACATCCCACCTGTGGCAATAAACCACATGGAGGAAGTGCTTCTCTACTGCCTGGGGAAGCCATTCTTGATTAAGAGCACGAGCAGTTTGTCACTCGTTTTCTAAAGTCTCTGGCATTTGAAATTTTAATCTAAGCATAACAGTGACTACTGCTGCAATGCAGGTTAAGGGTGCTGACCTACTAGGAACCTTTAAAAATGGTAATACTCCAGCTATGCCAATGCCATTCTGCAGCAGGACATTCCTCGGTTTCATGCACGTTCTATTGGCAGGCACGAGCTGTTTGCTTTCATCCAAGCATTTGCCTCTCTGTTCCACTAAGTGACCTCTTGTGAAGTCATCTGGAGTTGTAAAGTAAATTGGAGCAACCATCTGGCTTTTTTTCTGTTCCCTATTTAATATATTGCTACCATATCTCCCTGCATCTGAATGGTTTTATTGCTCTGCACGAACCATTCCTTTTTCATCTTGTGTTTCACTTTTTCACTGAGCACCAGCTACGGCTGGAAGATCTCTGGCTGTGTGTGGCAGTGGGATAGCCAGGCTGGAGATGGCTCTTGCCTCACTGCTGAGGTAGGCTGGCAGCAGGCTGGTGCCAATCCCTGGGGCTACAGCATCGGGCCAGAGACCCTCACGCTCCATGCAGAGACAGGCTGGGCACCCCAGGCACCACCGAGCCATCAGGGGATGGCAGGAGGGGCACAGCTGTGCCACAGTCCTGCTCCTGCTTTGCTTGCTTCTAAAGTGGGCTGGAAGAGGCATGTGAGGGCACTCACCCCTCTGTGGCCCCCCCACCAGCAACTTTAACTAGAGGTTAGCATGTGCTTTTCCAGCCTGGTGGCTGCCAGGAGACTGACTTGGCCCATCCTCCGGGCAGGAGGCGGCTGTGCTGCACTGTGTGCGCTGCATTCCTCCAAAATACAGGTGGGAAAAATAAAGCCCCTGACTTTTCTGCAAAAGCTGAGCAAGAACTTGCTTAACTTGCCAGTTCAGGTGGAGGGGAGACCTGACACAGTGGGAAGATGGGAAAAGCACCCCCTCCATGCAACCCCAAATGGGAGACCCCCTTCTGCAGCACCCAGGAGCAAGGTTTGTGCGTGCTCTGGAGAGCCCCATAAGCCTTCTGACCTCTCATTAAGTAGCAGCAGGGTAAAAGAGGAGAGGCAAACCCTTGGAGCAAACTTTGGAGCTGACCAAAGCTCAGCTGCTTTATCTCCACAAAGCCGTGTCCACACTGCTGGGTGGGTTGCTGGCATTTGGGCATCACCCTTTCCATTGATTTTAACCTTTCGGCTGGTGATTTAGGCCAGTAGGCTCCAAATTTTTTTGGTTGTGCACCCATATATTAGGGGCATATGCCCTCAATATATTTATTTACTTGTAATTTATATGCATGTACTACTGTATTAACTTATAAAGCATAGAAAAAATAAAATTAAAAGAGGATTTTATTTATTAATAGTACAAACTGTATTTTCTTCCTGCATCCCAGTGGTGTTTTCTTCTACAGGCACTCCACTTTGGAGACCTCTGATGTACCCAAAAGACTTTCTGTGCTGGTCAGTGCAATAGTAAGCTCTGTGTTAGACTGTTGTATCACACTCAGTCCCCGGTGCACCCATGGGGCTTTTCCAGAGGCTGGGAAACCCCCACAGGACTATGAGGGGATAAGAGGGCAAAGGTGGATGTCTGCAGGGGTTTTCCTGGTCGTCATGTGAATCTGTTACACCCCTCAGCTTCTCTCAGCCACGTGGGGTGGGAGGTGCAGGGGTACTGCAAAGAATCTCCTGGGTGACAGGTCCCTTTGCCTCCCACCCTGAGAAGTGGCAAATCCCAGAGCAGGGAAGTAGGGCAGGAAACCCACGAGGCATCCCAGGCTCACTCCCTCTGCTGCTGGATGTGGTTAGTGGGAGCAAAGGATGCCTTTCCCTGCTGGCGCGTCCTGGGCTGCAGAGAGTGCCAAAGACCAAAGTGGGTTTGGAAAGCAAACAAAGGAAAGGAAGGAAAACATTTTGGACAGAAGATAGAGAGCATACATTACAGGGCTTTTGGGAGGTGCAGGGGGCTGTGTGCGCACACGTGAACAGAGGATGCAGTGAGCAGAAACTTTGATCTCCCTGAACATCTGGTCCGTGGGCATCCACCATACATCTGCCTATAGGGCAGGCCCAGAGACATTCGTGGCTGGGAGACGGGGATGAAAACCCAAAGCAAGATGCTCACAGTTTCCCATGCTCCATGGGCCCTCTCCTTCAAAGCAGTCAGGCGGCACCAGCCCTGGAGAAAAGGCAGCCACTGGTGGAGCCAAGTGGCATCCAGCCCCGACTCTGCCCTGTTCCCATGCCTGCCAATGCCCCGGGGCAGGCGCTGCAGTGCCCGGCCGGCCTCGGCCCCCAAACCACTCTGAGCCACGTGGGAGCTGCGGCCACAGCATGGGGAGAGCCTGGGCTGGATGGAGACCAGCTAAAGCAGGGCCTGGGGGAAGGAGAGCGACCTTTGGGGGTTTAATTTCAGCAAGGCTTGAAAATGGGTGCTCTGAGCCCAGACAGCGTGACATGCCCCCTGGAGCGGGCACAGGATGCTGGGCAGGGTGACAAGGAGGGCTGTGTTTAGTGTTTTGGCAGTGACATGCTAAATGCCAGCAGGCCTGGGGTCAACACCCAGGATACAAAGTCCCTGCACAACCGGTCACCACATGGTGGGATAGTGACTCAAGTGCACACAAAGGCAGAGAGAAGTTTGGGTTTGGTGGCAGCCAAATACTGATGCAGAGAGGAAAATTAAGAGGGAAGAGAAGAGAACTGCAGGGCAGTGGTGTGGCCATTCAGGCACACAGGCCACCAAGCATAAAAGCAATTGACAGGGGAGCAGAGGGTGATGCCTACAAAAGGGTCTGGCTTGTCTTCTACAGACTTTCTGGGGGATTCGTGTGCCTCCTAGTTCCAGGGGCTGCCTCCCGCAGCATAAGGTTTTCAGTTTGAGGTGTAAAAGGTCTTTCCCATCTCTTCTCCATGAGCTCAACAGATCCTCATGAAACAAGGAAAGGAGCAGCACAGTTCTCCATATCATGGTCTGCTGTACCTGGAAATGAGCACTCAACTGCCTCCTAGGAAGAAAATTACCCTCGTTCCCATGTAAGTGGTGGGGCTGGAAAGGAAGGTCTGGGTGTTGCAAGGCCATACTTGGTGTTACACAAAGGGGACAGCTGAAACATTGCAACCTTCCCTTCAGATCCCAAAACCCAGGGGTTTGATCAAGGGGGACTCCTGACAGAGTAACTTCCCAAGGGAATCTGTATTTAACATCAGGGAAGTGTGGTAAGACGCATTTCCCTAGGGAAGTGGAGATCAGAGGGAGGGGAGCTGGGCAGGCAGCCAAGGGAAGCAGAGTAGACCGGTATGCACAGGCTGCATTTCCTCGGGGGAGATTCATTTCAGATGCAGGTATGTCTTCAAAGGGGACACCAGGGTGCAGGGGAGCAGGTGCTCCCGGGATGGATTGCCCCCCTGGGAACTCAAGTGGAGAGGCAGGTGCCAGCCATTTCCCAGGGGATAGGTCTAGTTTGCCACTGATTTTCCTAACAAAACCTAGTGCTGCAGGAGCTTCCAAAAACTCATGCAGCTTGGAAAAGCCAGGGACCATTAGCGCCTGAGGCTTTGGAGACAGTAAATCTGGCATTTCCCATTTTGTCCATGTTCCTGCTAGAAGTACAACCCTAAGGCAACTGGCCAGTGAGCAGGGCTGGCTCTGGGCACAAGCCCTGCAAAACGTCTTTCCCCACTTTACTGATGCAACAGATCACAATCCAGCATCCCTCCTGGGAAAAAAAAAATAAAATTAAACTCTCAAATCTCTCTGGCAGGATTGTATCATGTGGCACACATGGTGAAGTTTCCCTCACTGAATCCCACATCAGGAAGTTTGAGCTTTCAGCTGAGCCAGCAGTGAGGCAACTCCCTTGCCTCTTGACCAAACCCGAGGGGCAGAGCAGTGTCCTTGTGCCCCCTGCCCCTTGGAAATGTACCCCCCTCCTCCACCAGCCAAAGGCAGTCCTCTCCCCCATCCTCGGCGCAGGCCAGGCCAGGGTTTGATCGATTGCAATCTTCCTCTGCCATGGCCAAAACAAAGGTCACGGCCCAAGGAAATTGCAAACAACTTCTGCCCACCAGCCCCAGAAGAACGGGTGCACTCGTGACAAGGGGATGAACTTTTTATGATGTCTCCACCCTGGCAGCCTCTTTGGGAAAGGAATTTTAAAAAGTGGCCAGTGAACAAATGGCCTCTGGGAGCCAACAGAGGAGGAGGGGACAGCCCTGAAATGCTGCTCCAGGCCCACAGCAAGCCCCTGCCTCTGCCCCTTGCCACCTCCTCCCCTTCCTCCAGAAAAGTCGCTCTGTCTCTTTGCTATTGGGCAAACACAGGGCCCTTGGGGGTCCTCCCCATATGAGGACCAGCCTTGGGGGCTCTTGTTATGTCTCAGAACAGGTTTATATTTTTCTATTATTGCTAGGGAGATACTCACATGCATTATGTGTGTTTATGAATATACTGGGAGCAAGGGGTTGGGGTCTCTTCCCAGCTGGCAGGGATGTGAGCTGCACCACCAGGCAAACAGTTTTGCTTTGCCTTTCTGTGCCCCTGACTTCTCCACTGAGCAAAAACTGCAGCTCTGAGGGCTGGAGGAGATACAGAAGGGTCCCACCCTCAGAAGATCCCTGGCTGCTTGGTGAAGTTGCATTTTACATATCGATGTGGGATAAAAATCAGAATTCTCAATTTATGAGTGCATTTATTTTTCCTAATGCTTATAAGCAAACATTTCTGTGAATAGAAATAATTTATTTTAAGCCTAAAACTGAGTCTTCCTGAGCTACCCCAAATGCCCTAGTCCTGCTTTTCCATGCGAGGTAGAGTCTCCCATGCTAAAGTGTGGTGACTAATAACAAAATACAAGATGGGAACTTTACCTGCAGAGTCTTTAGTTTTTAGGGAAATATAAAAACCCCACCCTCCCCTTCCATTGGTGGGTGCAAAGGCACTCCAGTTCTTCCCCCATCACCAGGTATCCCCCAAAGATGCATCATCCATCAGCTTTAGCAAAGCCTGCCTGGAGCCTAAGCCCTCCCCTCCCGTAACAGGAGTGAGGGGCTGCCATTTATTCCACACCCAAACTGGACACTGAACTGGTCCCTGTTGAAACTGATTCATCCAATCCATCCCCAAGTCAAGCCTACATAACGCAGTGAGTGGCTTTGAAATGGCTGTACAAAAAATCTGGGTTTGGTCAACATCCCAGTTCTCAGAGAGAAGGAGTCTAGAGAGAAAGTCAAGAGTTTAAAATCTCAGTCTAAGAGCTCAGGAAAGCTCACTTTGAACAAAGATGTAGGGGTAGCTTTGCCAACCCATGGAGCCAAGGAAAGAGGAAAAGAATCAAGAATTGTGGACAGCAGAAAGTAGAAAGAAAAGTTAAAAAAATAGGGGGACTCATGACTTAGTTTGATACCTCTTGTCACATTCATGATAGCATCTTGTCAAGGTTGGCATATGGCATTTCCTATAGCACAGATAAGCTTTGTCTTTGCCTGGACTGCAAGGCAAGTCTAAAGGGAGCAGCTTTCCATCTGCCCTTTCTCCGGGACTGGTTCCAATTAGTGCTGACTCCACTCAGTGCTGGCTTAGCCTCAGGATTAAAAATCTTCCCATGCCAATCCCCTTTGACCTAAACACTTCCTGGGACTGATAGGACGACCAAATTCCTCCCCTTCCTAAATTGGACAGCTAGCTCTTGTCACCCTGAACTCTGGCTCCTGCAGAGGGGGAAGGGGGTTTCTGTGACAGAGAGCAGCCCTTCGTCCTCCCCAGGAACAAGAAGCCAAGGTCCTCCGACAGTGTTTGCAGGGCCTGGAGCTGCCACCACACTGGGAAGGGCCCAGCTGGGATGTTTGGCATCCTTTGCCTGCCCTGGGCAGCAGAAGCAGCTCAGAGATCCAGCTGGTGGTTTGGGGGTACTCAACTGCCATCATATCTCAGGCCCCTCCCAGCGCCCAGGATGGGAAGGTCTTGTGTTCCTGCTCCTTCGAGCTTCTTTGGGCATAAAATATGCAAGCGTGTGGACAGATAAGTCACTCTCAGACCAAGCCATAGAGGTGAGGCCCCAGGAGCAGGGATGTGCTGAGGACTTCTCAGCTCCCGAAAAATTCATTCACTGGGGCTCATTTACCCATCTTTGCAAAACGCTGAGGGCCTCAGGGGATGAACTCAGCTGCTTAGGGCACACAAAGAGGAACTATGAGGGCAGCACAAGGCCCCTGGTTTGGTCAGCAAGTGTGGGGTCCTGTGCCAGGGATATGCATTTCGGGAGCATCCCTTTGCCGAGGCAGCTTTGGTGCTGAGAGCTGGGAAGGTTTGCTGGGCTTGGGAGTAGCCCCATCGCCAGCGAGGCTCCCATAGGAGGGGCAAACGGAGCCCAGGGAGGGAGCAGGGTACAGCTGCAAAGCTGTGCTGGCAGGAGAAGAGGTGAGCAGCTGTGACCAGCCGTGGAGGAGACACAGGGAGCTGGGGAGGAAAGGGACACACACGGTGCACCTGGGAGCCTTCATACCCCCAGCCTTCTGCTGCTCCTCCTTCCATGCCCTCTTTTGCCGGCACCAACTTTTAAGGAAAATTACCTTTTGTCCTGATGCAAAGCTGCTGAATCAGCAGAACTGAACAAGTTATTTATTCAGGGACCAGCTAAGCAAGGGCCAAGTGCAAGCTGCCTCCATGCACCTTCCAGCATGAAACAGTATGGCCAGTCCCTGCTTTGGAGGCCAAAACCCCTGTAAGAAAGGGCCAAGTTGTCTTTGAACACCTCTCTGCTGGGAGGGCTGCAGCCCCTGCCCCGTCTCACATGAGAGATTTAATAAACTGCCAATGAGAAGTGCCCTTTTGGGTCCAATATGGATTTGGACCACCGCCTGTGATCTTGAAAGGCTTCCCATTCCTCCAACAGCCCCCGAGGGCCACCATACCCTGTGCTGCTGAGCATTAAAGCAGCACAAAGGGGAACCACAAAGGCTCCATCAGCTCCTCCTTCAGAGCAGCACCACTCCATGGGCTTTACTCAAGGCCAGTCATCACTTCTAAAGCAGAGAGGTTTCACATGAGTGTGGGGGAACAGACTGCCTGCACCCCAAAACCAGGCAGCGTTTTGGGGAGAGAGGCAGGCTCTCCAGCACACCTGGGCTGCAGGAAAACCCACAGCCCACCAGGGACTTCGTAGGGAAAGCAGTGACTCCATCTCATTTCCAGAGCTGGGTTGTTCATGGGCAGACAGCTGTGCTTCAGAGCAGGGAAATGATCCCAGTTAGCTTTCCAGGTGCTCTCTTGTAAATGGATTTCAGGTGGTACAACTGTGTCTGACTGTGGTCCAGGGCTTTGTCTCTCTGCAAAAAGCCCTCTCTGTTACGCTCCCACCCCCATCCGTTTCCCCTTACAAAGGAAGAGGGAGACCATCCAGGAGACAAGAAAACACACATACAGCAAGGGTGATTGCTATTTTAAGAATGTACTTTATACAAAATAACCAATTCATATGGAAATAAAATCTACAGACCTCCAAGGATCAAGGTTTTAAAAAAGTTCTTTAAAAAAATTACCCAACACACAGTATTAAACTAACTATTGAGGTAACTGTCGCTCTTGGGGAACAAAGGTAATCAGCAGACCAAGACAAAATATACACAATATAAAAATAAATAGCATTCCCCTTTCCAGTATTGACCAGGAAAGTTCACACAACTTTGCAGCAGCAGGAGAGAGAAGAGGATCCCTGACACTGTGCTCTACAGGATGGGGAGGGCGGCAGGGGCAAGAGCCAGGGCTCCTGGGCAGCAGGTGATGGAGAGGTGCTGGGCCCAGCAGCTCCAGCATGAACTCCTTCTCACACTGAGAAATTCAGGCTATCAAATCCAACCTTTCATACAGCAAGGGACAGCTGTTCCAGCCTAGTTTCTAACTGAGTGAAAGACAAGCAAGACCAGTCCTTGAGTGTCACATCCCACCCCCAGCAAGGCATACCAGTGCAGAGCCCCACGCAGGTCAGATTTCCCCTGCCAAGGGACACAGGCAGAGGTCATTTTCACAGCTTGGTGTGGGAGGTCTCTGCTGCAGCATCAGCTCACCCTCCCATCACCCTGGGACAGTTGCACGCAGTTGACAAGGACCAGGCTTTTCTCCCATGGCCACTTAGACCCCTTCCTGCCCAGCAACAAAAAACACAGCAACATAAGAACAGCCTCACCCAAAAAAAGAAAGGCTCCCGTTTTCTCCTTGTGCCCCCGACAGACAGATTACATTCTTTACAAACTTACAGTAATACAAAAAAACACCCCATCGTTACACAACTTCACAAAAATGAACAGATGCAGTGGCATCGGCTCTGCTGCTCCTCCCCCATCAATGCCAAGAGAAGCAGCAGTGGGTCACTGTCCTCCCCCAGAGGCATTAAATCAGTGGTCCACCCTCCCCCTGCTTCGTGGCAGCAACAGGCACCCGTCTGACATGTGCTCTGCCTTGTGGACGAGGTTCAACTTCACCAACTTGCTCCCTTCCCTTTCTGCCTTCCCAAAGACAGAAGCAGCAACCAGCTGTCTTCTGGCTACCTAAATCAATCCACCGGCCTCTGGGAGAGCAGGAATGTAGCACAGATAAAATGCAGGGCCACAGAAAGCACCACGCTTCCCACTGAAACCAAGGGCCCGCAGTGTGTTCCACAGCCATCCACTGCCTGAAACAGCACGGAAAGGTCAAAATTTGCATGGCTGCACATTATTATTGCTCAGAAAAAGATCATTGATCAGTCAAGGAAAAGACAGAAGTTTTCACAGTTGTACAGAGGATGTACTTTTAAACTAAACCCCCTTGGAAGCAGACATGTAAGTCATGTGTTGGAACCCCGCACAGGGACCAGGAGCAAATCCTTGTGCTGGCAGAGGGGTAGATATCGCTGTGCCAGGGCGGCAGACGAGAGAACACTTGTGAGCCACTGGGGACACCTTAATTTCATGAGGAGAGTCACTGTGTTCTCCCCACCTGCTGTCTCCGTGCCTGTGCAGAGGAGACAGCTGGCGAGTTCAACCTCCTGCCCTCGTGCTCGCGTGGGCAGGGAGCTTTCATCTCCGCACTTGACAGTGACCGGCTGCAGCGAAGCGAGCGGAGGGGAAGAAACTTGAAAGCTAGGACGCAAGGAGAGGGGAAGTGTTGGCATATGACACAAAAGGGGATCAGAGGACTTTCCAGACTGAAAGTTGGGGCCTGAGTTCCTGTGGCTGCCTGGCTGGCTTTGGGAAGGGAGATCACTCCTCTGCAGTGCTCCACGGGGTTTGAGTGCACTGGGTGTCTGCATGCCTCTAACTCTTGTGATGCCCAAAGGAGTCCTTAATGCCTGTCTGGTCTAACGTTGTTCACAACAAGGCAATTTTGCCCAGAGTCAATTCCACTGTCATTTATAAGATATTCCACTTACTGCCCTTCTGCTAAGTGAGCCAAGTGTTTCCAAATAAAAGGGGCAAAGGACAGAGGGACTTGCTACAGTTGGTGAAAATCCCAATTAAGTCTCACCCTAATTAATCCTTTGTTTCCCCTTCTACTGGTGGACATAGCTCTTGCCCTCTCCTGGATGCACTCTCCACTTTGAGATCCATGTTTCAAAGAGAGGAAGACCTTTGCCAAAAGAAATCCAGGCCACTGCTGCAAATGAAGGAAAAAAGCCCTCAGTTTAATGCAAGACCAGCAGTGTTGAATCTATGGAACGCTCCACGGTCTCTCAAATCCTGCATGTGAGCCGAGGCAGGACAGTAACCAAAACGGGAATAGCACCACAGAGCTCGCTATAACCTCTGCTTCAAGGTACACTTGGATGTTACCATCTAAGCTCCAATAAAAACTCCATTCTGAATTTCCTGTGTAGTGGTGGACCGGGCCTTGTTCTTGTCATGCCCAGGAGCTCCTGCAGGGAGACAGCTGGAAATGGGTCCCTCCCCAGCTCTCTCTCAGAGCAGGAGGTGGGCAGCGAGCAGAGTGAAAACCAGAGCACGCAGTTCATTATGTGCTGGTTAAAAGCGTTTTCCTTCCGCATGGGCGGCAGGGGTCCTGCCAAGCCCCAGTGTGCTCACCCCCATCTGTATGTTAAACAGGTACAGATGGGGAAAGGCTGGAAGGTCAACGTTTGAGATGCTTTCTCAGTTACAATAAGCACACACTCTTAAAGCTTGTCACATGGCCTGCAGCTGCAACCCTACTTTCACAGCCTGCTATCTCAATCCCAGCCTTACAGAAAGGATACGGCTCTCACACACCTGCTCTCCAACAACCAGCACCCGACTTAAAGCAAAACAGGAACTCTGCAAGAGCAAACTCCTCTGCCACCGATGCACCGCAGTAAAAACTTTTTAAGGGGTTGCTCTGATTAAATGCAGACTCCTGATTAAGAGCAGGGTTGCTCAGCAGCAAGGGGAACCAGGAGCAAGTACCCCATCACAAATTCCCCTGTTGTTCTTCTCCAAGCCACCCCTTGGGATGACACTTCCCTATCACTCAATTCAGAACCTTTTCCTAAATTCCACAACACATACAACAACACAGTCTTCTTGGAAAAGGGAAGCAGAACAAAGCCATCTTGAACAAAGAAGCAGCCCTGGTTGAACACAGAGATGCACAAAAGCCTGACAGAGATCAGTGGAGGAAATAAAGGGAGGTTGTTTTCTAATTATACTTGCATTTTAAATGGCAAAGTGTTGGGGTGAGAAGCTGCAGGAGAGCTGCCTCAGTCAGCAGAATGAAAGCCTCTGTGACCAGCTTTCAGATAAGACATCAAGAAGCTGATAGCTCTCCAAGACCCCGAGAAACCACACTTACAAAAATATACACAGGCGATTTGCTCTGGAAAGTCTGCATGGGAAAGGCATTTGGCAGACAAGAAGGAATCAGAAGCTCTTCCAGGAAAAGTGTCTCCATGTACTTTAAAGTCACAGATCCAACCAGCTGGGCCTTGAAGCCTCAAATTTACTTTCCTCTTTTGTCCTCCTCATTGCAGGCTGGTGCCTTGGATTGCTACTGAGTGGTTTGGTGGGTCACACCATGGAATTTACAGATGGTAAACTTCTGCTAAACACAAGCTAAAAGTCACTGTGAAGTCTCAGTGACTGCCCCGAATTGCCAGGGCCTGTACTACTTAAGATGCCCAAAGCTTCAGAGTCCCTGGGGGAATTTATAGAGTGGCTTTTGCTAAAGCAACTTGACATCTCAGGAACTTGGGAACATCACACACCACTTAGAAAGGAGAAGGTGGTGGGGAGAGCAAGATGCTAAAAAGCCAGAGTAGAAAGCTCTTCTGAGAACATTGAAAATTTCTGTCATGCTTGAGCATGGTCAACATCGTATTTGTTCTATGTACCATACAGTCTTGTTTAAAGTGAAATCCATAATCATAGCAAAACACATCCTCTGTATGGGAAAAGTAATAGCTACAGGAATCTTTGCAAATTCAGTAGCTCAGGATGCTTTCTGAGAAAGGATCAACTGGTAATATATTGTACTGCAAGGATGCTGGGGAACGAGACAGAGGGTTTCCAACCAGTGACTAAAATTTCTCTGCATTGTGTTAAAATATTATCCAAGATAGTGACACAAGTATGGCACTCAAAACCCAGGTTATTTTAAAATGCATCTACACTTCTCCTGCACTGCATGCCACGCCATGGCAAAAAATACCACTCTGTACATAAAGAGCTGCCATGTTCCTCTCTTCTAAATCCCTCAAACCTGTCTCTTTCACAGTATCTACAACACAGTCCTGTGCGGCATGGGTTGGGAAACCATAAGCTACAAAATTCACATTATCTGTGTTCCTACCCATACATTTTCACTGGTATTCCACCCCAGCAATCCTCTCACAGCCCTGTGCCCTCTGAGGGGTGCCAGTTTTCTGTGATTTGCTGACTGTGCCCAGCGAGATAGGGCTCTGATTTGGGGGGATTCCCTAGATATTATAATAGGAAAAACCCCAAAACCCAACTAATGAACAAACCATTTGAAAGTCTGGAAACTCTGAGCTAAAACTCCACAAGCAGCTCTCCATTTCAGCGTGTCCTGTCCTCAGGACTGACCTATCCCTGTAGCCCAGGCACTGTTCCCCCTATGCTGTATTAGTCCTTTTCTAATAAAAACCATCTGTCTTCACCACAGCAGCTTGTTAGTCTCTTTAATAAGAATTACTGACTACATCAAAAGCCATTTACCTAGAAACCCTCCCAGGAGGAGTCAGCTTCACTACTCTGTTTTGCCTACCACCAGCAAGACAAATCCTTCCCCCACACTTGCATTTTGTCAGGTAAGGGATAATATCTTCATGTTGCACGCTCCATACAGGTTCTTTAGGGTACCTCTCACTACCTAACACTCCACTATGCTCTCCAGGCAGACCACAAGCAATTCTTGCCTTTCTTTTTCATCCCCTGTTTTGATTTGAGCTTGGTACTCATCCAGACACCATGACCACTAGAACCATGTTTTCAGTGCCAGTTCCAGCTGAAGTGTGCTTCAGCTTGCTTGGAGATTTTTTTATAGCTTCTAAAAACCTCCTGTTTCACAATGTTCACAATGAGCTGAATTAAAGGCACTTCATGTATTTGGGTGACTGTCTGTGATACAGAAGACACAGGCTGAAGTAGGACAGAGGTTGTTTGCAGAATCTACATTCACATTTCCAGAGTTTTGAATACTTTGCTACAAGTTACATTTTACAGTTCCTCTGTTTTTAAATCTAATATTTCAAATTATTTTTATATCTACAGTGAACTAAAGATTTCTTTATAAGGAGAAGCAACTGTCTTCTTGTTTGTCCCAGGTTTATTGTCTTGAAGAGCAGTTCTACTTGCACGGCTTTTCATAAATACCTGCAACTGCTTCAGTACCTCCTTTCAGTGAGGGACCAAGATTTGCCTTTTGGAGCATCTGGGGCACCTCTGAAAACCCACTTCCAGCTGAAGAGCCAGCACATACCCTCAGATCTGGGACAAATTCAGAAGAGCCACAGCACAATGTTCTTGGCTGAGGAGAGCAGTTACCCACTTCTCAGTCAAAGGACAACCTTCAGGATCATCTCTTCCAGTTTATATCAATCCACCAGTGACAACTGCTCCCTGACAGATGAATGTAAATGAAAAAAAGACATGAAAAAAAATCACCTTCCTTTTCCTAATGTAATGGCATCTATAGATACATATTGTAAGTAATTCACATTACACTGACATCTTCCTTTGCAGAGGAGCCAGCTGTCCCAGGCAACTCACTGGCCTAAGCAGCCAGTAGCTCCAGCTCACAGGCTGGCTGCAGCAGTGGGTAAGAGCTGCATCTGTAAGCACACTTGTGTAACTGCACCAAGAATTTTAACTCCTCTCAGGCTCAGAAAACATCTTGGCCCTACACAGCTCATCAGAGGCAAAAGCACTGTAGCAACAGAGCAGTGACGCTCATTGGTAAGGGGGCACTAATGTGGCACTAATGTGTTCTAACCATTTCAGGAAAGAGTATTTCTCATCTTTTAGGCTTTGTGTGCTTCCAAAAGCTTAGGACAGAAGAATAATGACTCAGTCAGATGCTACCTGCCATTTGCTTGAACAGCTTTGCCAGCACGTGGTAGACGTACACAGCAGGACAAAGGTGGTGCAGTCATGGATGATGATGCCATCCAGCTAAAGATATGGGTGATGGCATCATCCAAGACAAGAAAGCAGCCAGAAAAGTTCTTCAGACACCTGGAGCCAAACTCCCTCCCCTATCCAGTACCACAGACTTTTGCGAGCACACTTTGCCTGACACGTTGGCACATCCTCCTGTAAACTGTACCACTGACCCCACCCCAGTGCCACCAGCTGCCTGCCCGCTCAGGCTATGGTCCCAGCAAGTCTTGCTGCCCAGCCCTGTAGAGTAACAACTCCCCTGTTTTACTCCAGCTCCCCCAAGAACAACCAACTGTGTGTGCTTTAAGATGTGAATAAATGCAGATGAGATCCCTGCTGAACTCACTTGAAAGCCAGTGGCTGTTGAAATGCTGGCACACAGGGGTTCCCCAGTACAGTACCTGGTGAGAAGAGCCCCTACAGACCGTGCACAGGGAAGCTGCCGCCTGTCCCACAGAACCTGCTGCTACATCATCAATGAGGACAAACTTAAACCAACTCGAGCACGCAGCCCTCTTGTCCCTCAGCTCCTGAGCCGTGCCACCTCAACATCTGACTTTGAACCAGGGCTTTCTGATTTACCTGCACCTTGTGAATGCCAAATCCAACTCCACCAGCCAACGAATGGCTCACACTGCAGTAACCCTACCATTCCCCCAGGGCAGCCTCTTGCTCCTCTCCTCCTCAGCACGCAAGAGTGGTCAGGAAGCCTGTGGTACTTTCTGCTTTGCTGCCACTAAGAACTGAATATAGCCCAGGGTCAGAGAAACAAAGGTGGGGATTTGGCTCCTTCTCCTCAAGCAGCAGGGCAGTACAGATTTGCATGAAGTTTGTTCTACTGGATAGGTGCTGCTCCACCCACAGCTGTGCCAGTTTCACCAAAGTAAGTCTTAGGATCACCAGTCATGCCATTTTCTGTTTTCCAGAGCACACATTTCTCCTATCAGAAAAAGGCAGGGAGAAGAGTACTATACTAGCAGAAGGGACAATGCCATGAGTGTCCTGCCCTGTTTTCAATTCCTGGTCCTGGTTTCCTTGTTCCCCTATGATGACAGGAGCTGGAAGTGCACTCAGGCCCTGGATCCAGAGGGGTGGAGATGGGAGTGAGAGGGGAAGGAAGAAGAAGGCAAGAGAAAGAGGAGGACAGGTTATACTCCTGAGCAATTCACGTTATTAAGTCTACCAACCGTTGGGTCATGTTTTGGTTGCAGAGGACAGGAAGGAGTACAGCAAGTCATCCATCACACGGTGCCTCACCTCTCCCTGGTCCCTCTGAACCCTCACCCTTATCCTGAAAAGATTTCAGTGTGATATGATTGTAAACAGTTAATGATTCCTCCAGTGCTAAGCCCACTACAAGCTGGGCCCACCCCCTCCCCCATTCTGTACAATACATTCACCAACAACAGAAATTTATTTAGAAAGGCAACAGGTTAAAATCTGTAAACTGGATCCAGCTCCAAAACACACACGTTAATACTACAAGTAAAATTCCATCATCGTCCTCTTCCACCCTGAAAAATATACCTGAGTTTAGCAGTCAATGAAAGTTTCTGCCCCCATCCCCGCCCTCCCCACCCATCAAATCCCCCCAAACCCTGAATGAGACGCAGTCTCCGGTCACAGAAAGCCACTAGTTTGCAGTGCTGGCCCTGCAGTGGTGAGCCAGCTGCTCGGCTGGCTGGGGCCCAGCGCTGCTCCGCGCGTCCAGCACAAAAGCCGTCACGGCACCATGTTCCACAGACCCAGGAAGCTACATGCTGCTCGGGCGAGGGGAGGGTAGGAGGAAGGCCTGTCCCTCCTCCTTGGTGTCCAAATCATGTGTGGCTTTTGTCTTCATGAGGTCCTTCCTTCCTCGGACTAGCTCTGGAAGAGGAAGAACAAGGGTTGTGAGCTTTAACTGGCAGCTTTAGAAAGGAGTGACCTCATGATTGCATGCAACCAGATCAAAGCTAACACCATCCATCCACCTAGGTTATGTTTTACAGTCAGCTAAGATTTCAGAGACATTCTCAACTCCTATGCATAGCAGTAGTTAATTTCCCAGCTTCCTCACGTTCTTCCCACTCTCATAAAACACTTCATTCCTTTAACCAGTAGGAAGAGAAAGACTTGCATTTCAGCTCTGCTCTCTCTAGGAGCCCTTACTTGATCCAGAGGCAACGCTGATGGTTTTTGTGATGTCAAATCTTCTCGGGACATGGTTGCTGTAGGCATCTTCGGGAAGGGAACTTGAGCCTGATGCATTTGCATTCTGGAGTCAGGTTGAATGGAGAGAGTTTTAGCACATGAATATCAGGAGTAAATCCCTACTCTTCGGTCAAACTACTTCACTGAGTGCATACATACAACATTAGTATACAAGCATGCAGCCTTGTGTATTCCTCTGTCTGGCTTCCCCCCAAAACACAATCCTTAATCCATGCCACTCTCCCAATGACTGAGCTGTAAACCAAGTTCCCTGAATACTAGAAGAAGGAAGGACTGGCATGCTGTGACAATGACAAAACAGTAACAATTGAAGCACATTTTTTTAAAACTGAATAGGGAATTTTTGGAATAGCAGCATTTTCCACTTGGGAATAAAATGCGATATGCACAGTCTCAGTGAGAAGAAATTTTCTGTGAGTGAGATTTGACACAGAGAGGAGGGGCAAAGCAAGAGGACAGGAAAAAGAGGGCAGCATTAAAGGAGGTCGTAACGAGGTCAAAATTCCAATTTCGTCAGTATTCAGCCCCACTATGAGCAAGATGAAACAAAACACTAGCAAAGAAAATGGCAAGGGTACATTTGACTAAGAGATGCACAACCCTGAATTACACATTAACAAAACACTGTTAGATGAAACAAAGTACTGGTGTGGGGATGGATGGGGCAGGCTAACAGGCTCTTCATGACTGTTTTAAGAAGATGCAATGAGATTCTCTCTTCATCTTAAGAGAGCTCTTACTCCAAGCATCTAAGAGCCACCTGTTAGCCTTTCAACTTCACTTCCCATCACCTCTGACGTCAAGCCACATGCTTTCAAGGACATCCAACAGTGATTGTCATCCAGACATCACCCCCCTCCCACCTTGCCTTCTCGCAGAAAACACGGTCTTACCCCGAGGGTCTATACAAGTCCTGGGGTGGCCCACCCATGCCACCTCCACTGCCTCTCTGCTCCATCAGCAAGGCCTGAAAGTGGCCCATGTTCTCCTCTCTGCAGCGGTACAGGGGGCCCTCCTGAGAGAGGCCATTGGCCTGGCTGGAGGCTGGATGATGAGACAGGTGAGCATTCATGGCCGATCCATACGTCCTGGGCTGGAAGTGACTGGCAGGATGCCGGGATCCATAAGGAGAGCCAGTCTGTAGCATCACTCCATGGGGAGGGAAAGCCGAGGGGCCAAATCCCATCCCCGCACCAAGGTGGGGTGGGGGTGCTCCGTAGAGGAATTCCCCTGCTGCCACCGAGCTTTGCCTCTTCGTGGCCGCATTGTGGTTGTCCAAATCAAGAAACTCTTTGGGACTCTCCGGTCTTTCCTGGGACTCCTCAGACTTCTCATCTTCAGGCCCCAGCTCCTGCCCATCGCTTGGAGAAACCTCTTTGGCACTTGCTATGTCCATGCGGTTGGGAGAGGCCAGGGCGGCACTCAGTGCCTCGCAGCCCTGCAAGCCACCAGTGGACCCCCGCTCCGGGAAAGGGGATCTGCCCAGGGCTGGGTGGGCGCTGGGATGCCCACTGGGGCTGGCCTGGGGGTGGAGAGGCCTCTGCCAGTCTGAGTATCCCTGTGGACAGGCATAGTAGGGTGGTCGCTGGTAGTGGTGGTAGGAAGGTTGAGGCTGTGGCTGGTAAGGGTATGGCATGCCCTGGGTGGGCCGGTACCGCGGAAAGATGCCGGGGTGGGCGCTGCTCGGCTGGAAACCCCGTGGGGGAAAATGCTGAGGGTGAGAAGCAGGAAGAGGTGGCTTCCCCCCCATCACCGGGCTGAACCCTTGGAGGCCCGGGTTGATGTGGTACCGCCCACCTGAATTTGGGTATTCCAGACCGGGCATGTACAGAGGGTGATACTGGTTGTGGGTGGCCCCCATGGAGCTGGCATCGACTCCAGAGAGGCCAGTGCCCTGCCCCATGCAAGGCACAGCGGCTTCGGGCAGAGCCTTTCCCCCACCACAGAGCGGCTTCTCCAGCAGGTTGGCAGCCAAGCCCTTCCCCTCGGTGCCAGCTGCCGGCCCCTCACCTGCTGCCCCGTTCTGAGGCAGGGGACCCCCTTTTTCAGAGGTGGGCACCAGGTCCCTCACACAGCCTGCATCGCCGGCATAGCTGCTCTCTGCCGACCATGCCCCTTTGCCTTGCCCTGCCTTCAGGTCGCCCTTCACACCGGAGCCATCTCCCTCCCCATCTAGGGGCAAGGCATGTCTGGTGCACTCCATGGGCAGTGGGGGCTTTGGATGAGGTAGGAGTTTGGCGTAGGCCCCGTCGGGAATGCTGATGCACTGACCCTTCTCGTCCATGCCTGCAGGTGTCTCCACTGAAAGAGAGGGAAGAAAGCCACACATTGGTCTGATTTTGGAAATGGTCCCTCTATACCTGGCACATACACACGCCTGCTCATGCTCACCCAAAGCACACATGCAAACAGCAATTCCTGCCATGTTAACCAGAACTACCAAAGAAACGTCTCAGCACCCTCTTTGATTGCTGACCCAAAGCTGCTGGGCATCTCTGCTGAATAAGTCCCTAACATCTGGATGGAGAAAGCATTCCACTTCTATGCAAATGGAAGAGAAAAAGGAGTGACTTTTTAAAGCTGTGAAGGTCATCCTTCCATCATCAGTATTCCCAAGCCTACAACGTCCTGTCCTCTACACAAACTTCTCTTCAGGGTTGTTGGAGCATGGCATCAGGACAACTGCTCTCCCTGGGGGCTGCAGCCCTCCTCCCACACCCATAACACAGGTTTCCCTTCAGAGATCTTTAGCAATTCTGAAGGGCAATTTTTTCAAATTTGGGTGACTTTTAGTAGCTGCTTCTTTTCAAAGAGCTCTTCTAAAACTCATGAGATTGCACCACTCTTGGAAAGATTCAGTTCACATGGACTGAACCCTCAGGACACAGGCACTCTGCAGTTTGCAATCCACCGCTAAGTCACACCTCTGCTGGAGTAACATGGCACGTGTGTTCGGTCTGACACATGGGGGTGCAGAGGCTGCCTAAAGGAGAGGCAAAGTTGGGAAATACTGCAGTGGGGTCCACATGACAGCAAGATATAGAAGTCAGGGTAGCAGCAGCTGGATTTCAGACTGCCTTGTGCCTTCTGGTCATAGAATCATAGAATGGTTTGGGTTGGAAGGGACCTTAAAGACCATCCAGTTCCAACCCCTCTGCTGTAGGCAGGGAACCTTCCACTAGACTAGGTTGCTTGAAGTCCCATCCAGTCTGATCTTGGACACTTCCAGGGATGGGTCATCCACAACTTCTCTGGGCAACCTGTGGCAGCATCTTACCACTCTCACAGTAAAGTATTTCTTCCTAATGTCAGATTTAAACCTACCCTCCAGAAACCCCATTTGCCCACAGTGTGAGCAGAACCACTACCACACACCAAGATGCTGCAGAGCTGATCACAGCCATGTTTTAATCCACTGTGGTATGGAGATGTGAGTGCTCTGTCCTGCAATCACTCAACGCCCTTCCCTCGTTCTTTGTTCTACATCCAGCAAGTTAAATTATGATAACTTTTAAGCAATGCCACACAAGGAAGGAGTTTCCTCTTAGTGCACGGTACACAAGGGATTGATAAAAGATACAAGGGTTTTGATCTCTAGTTTACCAGCCAGAATTAATGAAAAAATTTTTTTTTTATCTCTGGGGTTTTTTTGATCTCTACTTTAGGCTTTATTTTTAAGTTTTTTTTGTTTTGGTTTTTTTTTAATCTGTAGTTTACCAGATAGAACAAATGAAATTCAGCTAGAAAGAAACTTGTGAGGGCACACATGCTGCCATCCCACCTGAACAGATACAGCTGCTCAGGGGCTTTCAGGCAGCTCTGTTGTGTGAAGATTTTGAGATGTTGAGAGCTCACAAGGCAGATGTGCACTTCAGAGGAGAAGCCATATTGATGCATACTCAAAGGAGTATATTTAATATATACTCCTTATATATTTAAGCCATTTCATATAACATCTCCTTTCCTTACCAAACTTTCTGCAGATCCAATTTTTATATTAACTCCAAGTAAGTTCTAGAGGGATCATACCCTGTGTTTTGCATTTGCACACCATGGCAAACTGGTAACTTGCAGGTATAGCTGGGACAGAGGGGACTTCTGTCAGGCTACAGTGAAACAAAACGGTCCTACAAAAATCTAACTGATGGCCAGATTAGAAAATATATTCCAATTTAGATTAAAAAAATAATAAAAAGACATGTCAAATCTGTGTCCTTCCAAGTAACTTAATCAAAATCTGAATTACTTTCTAGGAGGGGCAGGCAGGGAAGGTCATATGCTAGCAGTGGGCACTCAAGGGGTTACCTTGGTTGCTCTCCATCTCCATGGTCTGCCCGGTCGGATCTTGCGAGCTTCCGTTTCCCATGACGGGTTTGGGGGGCTGCACGCCGGCGGCAGAGGCAGCGTGAGCCAGCTGGGGAAAGGGCCCGGGGAGGTGCGGCGGGGGCGGCTGGCGAGGGTGATAAGGCACTCCCGGCGGGCACACGCGAGAGGAGAGCTGCTGCATGGCGATCATCTCTGGGCTGTCCAGCATGGAGTCCCCGCCCTGGCACCCTCTCTGAACCTGAGGCAGTGCCCCAAACAGAGCGGCCGGTGGCTGTGGCATCCTCTGGCCAGTGGCTTTCCCAGGTGGTCGCATATATCCTGAGGGAGGCACCCCGTGAGGTAGGAAATTCGACTGCTCTGTCCATTGGCTGGGAGGCAGTGGCGGCCTCATGGCCCGGGGGTCCATCATGTGACCCAGGGCACGGGGCTGGAGCGAGGGTCCTGGCCCCATGGGCGCCTTCTCCTCCGGCCCCATGGCAGCCTGGCCGGTGGGGCCATGGCTGCCATTCCACAGGGCCGGATGCGCGCGGTTCAGGTACTTGTAGGGCCGGTACATGTGCCCCAGGGGGACCTCGGCGCCCTCCGGCGGCCTCACGGGGGGTCCGTTGTGCCTGGGTGGGAGGAAGCCCTGCTGGAACTGGGCTGGTGGGTACACGGCGTCGGGTGGGGGGCCACTGACACGCCCCAGTTGCAGCGCGCCCGGCTGGGGGCCAAGGCTGGAGACGTGGGTCGGTCCCACGCACGCCTGCTTCTCCGGAGTCGCCAGCCGGTGCCCGCGGTGCTCGCTCAGTCCCATGGCCGGCTGCAGAGAAACAAAGGGAGGAAGGGAGGGAGGGAGAGAGGCTCAGCGAGAGAGCCGTCACATCTGTGGGTCCCAGGGTGCTGCGGCGTTTCTTACCTGCATGGCAAAGTGCTGGTGCTGCTGCACTGGGTCTCCGGGATGGGGCTCAGGCACTCGCGGAGAGCCGTACAGCTTCGTGGGATCCGACCCGCGCAAAGGACCAAACGTTCCGGGCACAGCTGGTCTCTGGGGGATGGGCAGCGGTGCAGGGAGGAGAATAAAACAGTATGTGAAGCAGGGAAAAGCAGCAGAAGTCCTACAGGTGAGCTAGAGGAACCACATGGATGACAGACAGACCTTTTTGGAGATACCATGGAAAACCTGTAGACTTTCTTCTATGAGGTGACACAGCTCCCTTGCTAGAGCTGCTCTCACACTCCAGTCACCCATTCCTAATCTTAAAGTTGCAGTACACTCACCTGCCACCCAAGTACTTGGGAGCCAGCAAAAAAGACGAGAGGGCAGTGGTTTGCTCCAACAAGAGGAACAAACCACAAGAGCATGGAAGTAGGAAGATAAAGGGGAGTGTACCAGATTTCCTTCAAAATACTCAATTCCTCCAGCTCTCCTACAGCCTCCCACTATCTGCATCACAAGAATCACTCTAAAAATCTTGTTTGATCTCGAGCTAAGAGGGCAATGGATAGCCCGGATCTCAGAGGAGCAGCTGATACACCACACCACAAGACACCACTGGTTAAAATGGAAAAGGCAGTGAAGGATGGGTGAGGAAAAGCACAGAAGGGAGGCAGAACAGGTGGCATTCAGAGAAGAAATGCTGGGCTAAAGACAGAACACTGCTGCAGTCCAGGGTGGCCTTTGTTTGATTTACTTCACTGCTTTTATAAACACTCAAGGCACAAAATGCAGTAGTACACAGATGGCACAAAGTTACCAGGCCTCTGTAAACAACTGAGACAAAAGAAGACCAGCTTGTTTCGGCTTCATAAACTGGAGGCTAAGAGAGGAAACATGACAGCTTTCCACACACAATGGGGAAGTGAAGAGAGAAGGAGAGAAGAGAACTGGGGGAACCAGGGCTAGTGCAAGCCTACATGGGGGCATCCCATACACATGGGAAACGTTAGGAGACTGTTTCCAGCTAGTGCGGCAAAGACTGAAATTGTACCAGTTTAAACTTTAAGGGCTAGAAAGTTTGACTTGGAAAAAACACAGCCCTGTTCCTTTGTCTCTGAGGAAAGGTGCTTGCCATGCAGTGGGGATTTCACAGTAGAAAGTTCCATTCCCCTTCATCTCTCTCCCTCCCTCCCTCCCCAGGTCTGAAACTGGTCCTTACCATCTGTCCGGGATGTGGCACGGGGCTGGGCATGCCGCCATACTGCAGAGAGCGGGGGAAGCCTCGCCCATTGGAAGGACCCACTTCTCGAGGTGTCTGCATTGGGTTGCCACTTGGGTCCTCTACAGAGGACGAGGAGAAGGAGGAGGAAGAGGAAGAGGAGGAAGAAGCAGGAGCCCTGGAAGTAGCTCGATACGGTGGAGGTTTTCCTCCATTTTCCAGGCGTTGCTGTCTCTTGCCTGGACCATCCGGGTCTCGTGACCGAGTCCAAACACTGCCTGTGCTGGAGCGGCCAGTCCGCCGGCTCCTCTTCTCTCGTCTCCCGTCTTCTCTGATCCAAAACTCTTCATCTGTATCTCCATCTTCCCCAGGGAAGTGCTTCATCATTGCACGGTGGAAACACCTCTCTAAGTTGTAAGCCATCTTAGTATATTCTGCAGCCAAAAAAACCCAACAACATCAGGGACAGAGCCTCAGACAGAGAAACAATTACACAATATAAGACTTGCCCCACTGGATAAATCATCTCCCCTCCACCAAATTTGTCTGAGGAAGACTTTCGTTTCTAACTAGTTAGCTTTGGCTGCTAAGCTCCCATAAGCAACAAATCTGTTCAGTAGCCCCAGTAGAGGACAGGCACATAGGCATGACAAAGTACCACTGGCGGCATGGCCTGCAGAGTCAGCGTTAACTCTGTTCCAGTGTAGTGCCAAGAATTACATTAGGAGGAGCACCACCTCCGCTCACAGAGATGTGTGACCTGCAGAATTAGCCAGCAGAGTGCTGAGAGAAGAAATGCAAACTTCCAGCAAGGCTATTTGATTACGTTCAGAGGCTTTTCTTGGACTCATTTGAATCTCTGCTGTAGGCTACAAGACAGAGGAAAATCAGCACATTTATTCATGTAGAGTTTCTAAAGCACTTGCTGGCCCTGACACAAAAGCTATTGCCAACACCTGTGTCCCCAGTGTGTCATTTCCACCGGACAGTCCTGCTGAGATGGGCTTCTACTTTTCATTGAGTGGATAGGAAGGAAAAGACATGTGAGAGGTGTTAATGACAAGGCAATGGAGCAAATGACCTTCCAGTTGTTTCCACTAAACTAACCCCAAAGTTCCTTGGGGAACAGAGCTCTCCCAGAGGTAGTGCAGGTATGCTTTACTTGCAGCCAACAGCAACAAGCTGATTAGTTCCTGGCTGTTATCCCTTTTGAGACGTTGCTGGTGAGACAGTCTGCAGTGATGACTCACCATACGGGAACTGATTTCTTACCTAAGTAACATGTAGAGTTTTAATTTTTAATTGGCATGGCAATTTAACCCAGAATTTCCCATTTGCAGATTCATGTGTTCGTTCAATAGACAAGCAACCTAAACCCAACATTTTCCGCCCAAAGGACTACAAACCTGGTTCACTCCTCACTCTTCTGTGGTACTCAAACACTGGGAGCTAACCAGACTCCAAAGCTTTTCAAAGTCGGTGTTGGTTGTTATGAGAAAAAGGAGCACACAGGCACACAAAAGCACAATAAGGAATGAGCTCAAAAAGAAACACATTCCTCTCTTTGTATGCTCTGTCATCACCACCTACCAACATGGCAGTTCTCAGTGTGTTGTGCCCCTTTTGGCATGACCAAATTGTGCTAAAAGCCTCGCTAAACCCCAGGCCTTATTACTCAGGAGATCTATTTGGTCTCCCAAAATTATCCTGGAAGAGAAGCACAAATCAAGCACTGGTAAGCAGAAAGAGATCACTGCTTGCTTTGACTGAGCACTGCAAATAGATACATTTATTATCTTAGTGCTCTTACCACTGCCTTCACCGTTGTACTTAAGACAGTTCCTGAACATGGTCTTCATATCACCCACAAATTCTTCCTTGGTGCAGTACTGACCTCCATTCAACTTTTTCTCCATGCTAGAGATATCCATGGGGGCCTGAAACACAACCAAACCTCCCTTCAGTTACACCAAACGCAGTGGGGCTTACAGAGTTGCAGCTTCCTCAGAGAGGGGATGGGCAGCAGAGGATGCTCTCCAGAGAGGCAGCCTCTCATCTCTGGTTTCCTTGACTTGTAAGGCTAGAAGGGACTACTGGAGACATGCAGTTTGAGAGTGAGAGTAATACAGCCCACAAAACATCAAAACACTTCCAAAAAACTGCATCCTGGTCAACAAAGTGCATCAGTCAAGATGGCTGGAGCACTTCCATACCTTAATGATCTGGTAGTAGTTGGGAGCATATGACTCATCAACAGGCTCCAAGAAGGGCCAAGAGTCCTTGTGAGCCTTCACCACATCTAGAACTGGAGAAAGGCAAATGGTTACACACACACACAGAGGGAAGGATTTCACTTTGAGCAAGTCATGCTAAGGGGAAAGCTGAGGTAGGACTAACCTTTGTACATGGCTGTGAACTCATCATCCAGTTCAAAGCTGCAATGGGAAGCACCACAGTAAATAAGCAGACTGAGGACATGTAAGACATCCTCCCATACTTCATCTTCCCTTCCACCCATGCACAGTGTCATAATGCTGACAAATAGGCCTCATCACAAACACTCTCCTCATGTGGACAAATCCAGATGTTTCCCAGCTTACTCCTCGCTGTTCTCAAACCTCACTTCTCCCTCCTCACTCCTGTTCACACTCATCTCCTTGCCATGCTCACTACTTCAATGCACTTGTGTGCTGCAGTGCCCAGTGGCATACTCACATATCCTTGGTCCTCCGCTCTTCCCTGGAAGGGGAACTGGGATCCAGGTGGGACAGCTCAGGGGGGAGCTCCTTCCCCTGTGCCAGCAGCCAGGCCCGCTCTTCACGAAGTTTCCTCCTCCTGGCCCGTTCTGCAGTGGGAAGAGGTGAAAAAACACTCAGCATTCCTTGTCAACATATTGCACAGAAAAAGAAGCCAGGTCCTGCAGCTCTCAAGAACTCCAGTGAGATGGTCCTGTTCTTCCAGCAAAACAGCAACAGCACAGGAACAGGTGAGGTGAGAATACAGTGCACCATCAACACACTCCTTCATCCTCCCTTGGTTTACCATCACCAATTTTGAAGCATTGCTGTGACACAGATGCTCCCCATGGCAGCTTCTAGAAGTGGTGTGGTACAAAGAAGGAGTTCAACCAGTCCTAGACATAGATTAGCACTTTGGAAAGAGCTGGCTTGTTGTTACCTTCCCTTTGCTGCCTCACTTCAAGCTGGTAAACTCAAGGCAGCTGGTTTTGCACTGAACAGGATGAAGAGCAGTGCCAAGGGAAGGGTGAAGTTCTACCAGCTGAGCGGCAATGAATAATTGGGAACATTAATATCCTGCATTGACCATGGCTAGCTTTGGGAAGGCTGCTCAGGTAGGTCTTCATAGCCAGCAGCCAGAGCAAGCAAGCTGCCACACAGGAGGGCCACTGGGACAGCTTTCATTTAAAGAGGTGAGAGACAGGAAGAAGCAATGCTAGTAATATAACCTGTGGTTTCCAACCAGACAGCTGGCTAACAGATTGCTTCATAATAGAAAGTTTATGGGCTCTTATGAACCTCATTTCCTTTTTCTTATAGGAAATCTGAATTCATTTGACTTGCAAAACACCTGCGGTTGGACCAACCTTCTGCAGGAGCAGAATTCTGTGAAAGTAGTGTTCAAGGAGAGATGTCATAGCAGTAGGACCCCAGAAAACAAGCCACACTAGGGAACACCCAGAGAGAAAGAAAGATGGAGGAGACTTGGCTAACGTCCCTCTTCAGAGGCTCTGCCTTTGGAAAATGCCAAAGACTCAAGATGTACCAGCTCTGGTGGAAAAATATTAGTTTCATGTCTTACTCTGTCAGTCAAAACCAAACTTGGCATGGGGACTGAGGGCACAAAAAAAGTAGGAATAGCTACAAGGTGGTTATTTATAGGGACATCCATGGCCAGATATGTCAAAGACTAGTAAAAGAAAGCCTGAATTTCCTGTTAGAAGCCTCCGGGTAGCACTGAAGTTGGGAGTATAGGACTTGCATCTAAGGCATCCTACAGAATCTAACAGCATCTATCATAACATTTCGTGATGAGAAGTCCAACCAATTGCAGGTAGCAGAAATTATCTGAGCCTGTCTAACACAGTTCAGTACTTCATGCTTCTTTTGTAAGATTGGCATCACTTAGATGGCATTGCGATGGATGCTTAAGCGAGAAAGCTGAGGAAAACACGAAGCAACGATTTGGACAGCAAAAGGAAAATCTCATGGCAACAGCAGCCAAGAGGTAAGGTGATACAGATTTGAATATTCTAGAAATCCACCAAAGCCTGCCAAAGCCTTGACTCAGTAAACTCAGAGGCATTGAGGAGCACTACCCTGGTACCAGACTGGATCTCGGTCAGGATTAATGGCAGGAATCTCTACCATAGTTAGTGATTAACACAACATATTACATATCACAGGCAGAGCTTATTCTCACACTGTAGGCCAGGGTCAAGCCCTATCCAACAGCTTTCAAAATCTGAACAATGCTCTTAAAAGTACCTCAACCAGCTAGAAAGTCATATATGTGAGAGATTATGCTGAAGCAGCATCTGGAGAGAGAACTGGGAATCTCTAACCTGCTGTTGTAGTAGAAATCTAGAAAGCTGCATTAACTCATAAATTCAGGAGATCGCAGATGGGCCCAGCAGGAAACTTGCTACCTGGGGTGTGCATTGGAGTGGGGGGAAGTGAAATCTCTAACTGGAAACAGGAATGTGATCTAAAAACAGCTACAGAGTCCCAAATCAAGAGGAAGGTGAAGTGCTGATAAAGTTCACCAGAGAGCAGATATTTCACTTTCTATTTCACATCCCACCTATACAGAAGACCAAGGACTAGCGATGAGTTTCAACTAAAGTGAAAGAAATTGCACAAACCAAAATAAAAGCATCTCTGCCAAGAAAAGCTACAAATGTATGCTAAATTGGCTTACAACATTTTACTGCCCAATCCAATGCCAGTTTCCTTGAATGGCTCTGCTGCCTTTGAATCGGATGATGTAGTGACTGCATTTACCCAGAAAAGGAAGTTGCTTGTACCAAAACAAAATCATTTTACAGGAACATTTATCTTTGCATCTCTTCTGGAACCTCAACATTAATTTTGTCTATACAGAAAAGGAATTAAAGCACAGATAATATGCAGTTTGCCAAGGTGAAACAGATATCTATCGCCGATATGGAAGCTGGATGAGTCTCAATTTAAAGCACTGGATTAGCCAGGACTGGCAACCAGGAACACATGAAGGCCAAGGAAGTAATTGGATTTTGTAAAAGTTAGAAAGGTAAGCAGGTAAAAGAAACTATTCTTAGGTAACATCTGGCCTGCTACCAAACATCTGGTAGCAGACTGTTCCATCTTGTAAAGTTTACAAGGTTTGCATGAACCTAATCTTTTTTTTCCTTTTCTGATTCTTTATCCCCTTAAGGACTCACGATACTGATACTGCCACACAATACCACCACAGTTTTCTGAAGATGTTCAGCCTTTCCCTAGAACCACAACAGTCCAGTCAGCCACTGTGGCCAAAGCAGCAGCTAAAGGAATCCCTGTAAGGGAGGCTGACAGAGAGAAGGTGGTCAGAAATTACTCTGGTGCCCTGGTAGCCTGGTCCCTTCATCTTTACATCTCCAACTGATAAGGCCAGGAACAAAATACTACTCTTGCTACTCCCATGTTACCCCCTTCCCTTTCTCCTCAAAGGGAATTCTTCTTTCATCATGCATTGGGCCAAAAGAACCAAATGCTATTCAGCAAGAGCAAATCCAGCTAATCCTGCACACACAGAAATCCATGAGGAGGCAAGTGGAGAGATGGAAGACAACTGAGAAACAACAATAGCAGCAAAAAAAGCATAGCTGAGGCAAGGGAGAAAATAATCATGATTTGAGGAAGGATGTACTAGAGAACAGCCACCCACACCAAGGGAGATAGTCAAAGGAAAAGACACAGTCAGACCAATTTATCAGAGATAAGTGCAAGAAAAGATATTCCCATTAGCAGGTCTGGCAGGGGAGGGATGCAAATGGCAGATCTTAATTCAAGATTTCAATCTTTGCTTTGATAGCTTCCATTCCTTCTTCACACTGGCCGCTCCTTACCTTCCACTGCTTTGACCTTCTCCTCCATCTCTCTCTTCCTCTCCTCCTTCAGCAGCTGTTCCTGCTCCCTTTTCTGCACTGCTATAAGGATTTGACGTTCCTCCTCTTCCTCTTTGCGCCTCTGCTTCTCCATGGAACTCAGCACATTCGGGTTTACCTGTGACAGAAGGATGCACCAAAAACTGTAATGTGCTGGCTTACTCAAGTCTGAGCAGAGGCAGGACTATTTTGAGCAAATATTAAAGCAAACCTACGATGAATGGTTAGGAGGGAAAAAATGGGGAAAAAAAGGGTTTGTATGCATGAATTCCTAGATGAAAAGCAACATGTAAAAGAAAGTTATTTGTCAAGCGATGAAATCCTACTGATAACAAGGACAATGGAAGGAGAAGTGATGGGTTAGACAAGCTGCCATTCTGTCAGGGACACACCGTGTGTATTTCCCTTCCCTTCTGGGCAAAGGATTCAGGCTGTTGACAGCCCTACAGAACACCTCTACCTCTTCCAGCTAGCAGAGCTCCAAGTGGGAAGTGTGAGCAGAAAGAACTCCTTTGCCAATCCTGGCTCTGCTATAAAACACAGGGCACTTTAATAGGAAAAGAGAGTGTTACAGCCTTACATCGAGGTATCGTTTGGCATGTTTTCCTTTACTGATCAAAATTTCTGTGTGCTAATCTCCCCTGAACTAGCTCTTGTTTGTTTCCTTGGACAGTTTTCCGGCTGAGTCCCAATCCCAGTTTTCTCACTCCAGGATGCCTGGCTCTTTATTGCCCCACTTCCTCAGCTCCCCACTGCCAGCAGGCTGCAAGGCTGCGTTTGATCCTCCTTAAGACTGCAGGCTGCCCGGCCAGGGAATGCCTGCTCCTATTTCTCCAATCAAGTGCAAGGTATGTATATGGAAGTGTGGAATTACCTTTATTAGCTTAATTTAGTTATAAAACAAATGAATCAGTCATCCACGAGCCACCCCTACCCTTTGACTTCAGCAAGGCCAATATATGTGTGCCTTGTCAGCAGAGAATACCAACCAGAAAAGAACAATGTACATACAGTTTGCTCCAACTTCATTTTCAGGGAATAGCCAGCAACCACCACTTAGGCAGAAGGCATTTCCTGAGGATTAACAATCAGCTGGGGTCTGTTGGCTGCTGTTCAGACCGTCGACTTCTCCAGGCCCGTTATTAATCCCCAGAAAAAAAAAAAAATTCTGGCTCCATGATTTCTATTTTGTCCTTGTTTCATTGCCTAGGAGTGAAACCTGGGGGTGTTTTGATAAACACCTAGAAGTGTTGTCTGGCTTCACTGTACATTCTTTCCGCCTCTGCCTCCCCCTCCCCTACACAGCCCAGTGCTGCCCTACAAACTACCACTCTAGCTCTCTGTGAATGAGCATCGTGAATTATCTCCCTGCCAGCAGGAGCAATATTTTAAGAGAATTATGCTTCAGCCACCAGCAGTCACAGAGGAGGATGTCCAAGAGAGGGTGATGGGACTCTTGACAAAATTAGTAACACATCCAGCATTTAGGGACAGACTGGGCAGCAAAAACATCTGATCTTTTTTGGTGATTCTTTTTAGGTGAAACCTACAGCATCATCTCACCACAAGAGAACTCTGCCTATCTTATTTTCCTTTTTAGATCTTTTACAAATGTTAGCACTTCACTCTTCTATCCTTTTCCTAGGAAGATCATTCTGTGAGTCCGTGTGCCTTAGATTAGCCAACTTCTCCTCACATTCAGCCTAAAGTTCATTTCTCAACCCCTCATTCCATCAAGTTATTCCTATGCTCTTCCGGGTGAACATAAATTCTCCTTTTTCAGCCACATTCCATCCTTTATGGACTTCCTCAGACATTTACACAAAACTCTCACATTTCTGCAGTTAGATTAAATATTTCCTAACAAAGCAATCCTTTTACATCCAGGTGTCTCTCAGGCCTTTCCTCCCTGATCAATGTTCCAACACCAGGATGCTCAGGACTGGAAGTGCTATACCAAGTACAGGAAGTCAAGAACCTACAGAACTGGGTTCTACTTTTTCACTTTTGATCCTTTCCATATCCCTTTCTCAAATGCTCTACAATTCGATTTTTCACTCATGAGCTGCAAACAATTTCCTTTCAGGTCTGAACCCAACTGTCATCCACCAGTTTACCCCTAACTTTCTGGATCAATCTTTAAATAGCAGTAGGAATCAAAAAAGTCAGGCTCTGCAGCAATTAGAAGAGAAAGACACGAGCAGGCACCAGCCATCAGAAGTTAGTACACCAAGGTATTTTATTGAGGATGTGACCATCAGCCTTTAGACTCTCCAACCAGTAGATCTAAGACAGCCTGGCATGACACACTAATTTCCTTGACTGTTGGTACACAGGTGAGACCTTCCCTTTCCCAGAATTAATAGAACTTCCACCATTCACATCCTGTGGAAACACAAACACAACATCCAAGCTGCAGTCCTCACACCAGGACCTTTCCAAGCCTGCAGGGTGCATACAGCACTCTACACTGTAATGGCATGACATAGAATCCATAGCATGTTCCAGGACAACCCACCACAAATATGGCATCGACAACGCAAGGGGACGATTGAAGAAAAGGGAAAAGCAGAACCCACAGATGCAGTGTAGTGAGCCCCAAGGACTGCAGCAGACACCCACAATGGTGCTCTCTCCCTGCAGCATTTGTGGGGCTGCAGGACTGCTGGCACAGGCTCTCTGAGTCACTTCAGACACAGAAACAACCTGATTTTCAGAGGGACGCTTTGCCTGGTGTCCCACTTAAGCCCACTGGGGATGAGCGCACTCAACTCAGGGTTAAAATGATACGCAAACACAAACCAGTAAAACTCCTACTAGATGCAGTGGAAGCCGATGCTTATTGGAACGATAAACGCAAGAACCAAATGCAAGTTAAACTTCCTTCCTGACCACAGGGGTGGCAAAGGGATGTTTCTCCAGCTTCCTCCCTGCCTGGAGGATAAAAGCCATGATGGCCTCGGCATCACCGCCTCCTTCCCTCCGGCAGAGAGCACTCCAGGACACGACATCACTGCCTTCCCCTGGCCCTGGGACCTGGAAGGGCCAAACCGCTGCCTTTTGCTTTGCTCTCCAGGCAGTTGGTATCAGACTTCAGGGGCAGAAGGCCAGGAGGTTCAGGTGCCCTGGACACCCTGGCCCCTCATCCGCCAAACCTTTTCCCGCTCAGGTTTCCGCAGCACGATCCTAATGAGGGTGCTGCTCAGGCGGCTTTTAATGAGGAGCTAATCTGAACCACCTGTTGAGAAATCCCCTGCAGGATCAGGAGCCTGTGGAGCAGTTCCATCTCACACTGAAGCAGCAGCCAGGAGGAAGGGGTCACCTGCACTCGCCTAAGGCTTTCTCCCCCAGGCTCGCCTGCTGCCCACCCTCGCTCGACAAACAAGACATTGTACACACTGGCACCTTCCTTGGCTCCCCAGTGGCAGGGATGACTGCCACGTCCTGCTGGGGAACACTGCAAGCATCACCACCCCGGGTGCCAGGAGGGCCCCCTGTTCGCTGCAAACGTTTCACTGGCCCACAGGCAGCAATTAACAGCCCTCTGCCTCGGCAGACCTGGAGCACCTGCAGTACTGATTAGCATCATTCAGGCTCCATGTGTTTCCCACTCCCCTCCTCCTCTGGGATTTCTGCTGCCTGTGAACAAACACGTGTCCCTGCGCTTCCTGCACGGTGGGCTTTGCAGAGAGCAATTCTGGCCCCAAACTGACCATCGCTGGGGTCTTATTTTCCTCTCGGCAGGCTTTTATCTGCATCATGATGAGAGGTTCTTCCTTCCTTTTATTTATCTGTCCCGAGTGATTATATTTATTGCAGGGAACTGTACTTTCTCCTTTGTTATGTGGGAACCCCAGACTCTGGGTCATGTGGAATATTCCCTACAGCTTAATTTCCCAGGGTTTGACAAAACACCAGGTAACTACGTTTCCACTACATCTGCAGCAAGAGATTATGCCACAGCCTGATAGAATCCAGACAATTTTTTCCCCCAAAGCTAATCCCATGTTGTCTGACTGATTGCTTTGGGTAGCAGTTGCCAGTTCAAAGACTCCCCATCTCCACAGCACCACGTCCCTGGCTGTGCCGGCATGACTCTTAGGGGCCGTGTGATGAACTGGATCGGAAAACTGATCTATGTTAAAAATAACCCTGACCAAAGAAAAAGGTTATATTTAACTCCAGTCATTTTCCCAGGTCTGGTTCACTGCACAGACCTGCAAGCAGTGGCAGCAGCAGCGCTGTTACATGGATGGTGTGGAGAGGAGAGGAGGGTGAAAAGGCATGGAAAGAGCCATTTCAGCCAACAAAGCTGCAGTTTGATAAGCATTTCTTTAAGCAGCCTAAACTGTGACTTCCATTTCCAGCTGACCCCCTCCTAGCTCAGCTTCGCACTCTGCATCAGTCATTCTTTTCTCCCTCAGCACTATCTACACCCTCATGTGTTTGCAGCCTCACGTTTTCCCCTTGGCTGAATTTCTGTCATTTCCCTTTGTAAGCCGGTTCTTCGAGCCCTCTCATCCTTCTTCAACTTTTCTTTGAACTGCCTCGAATGTGCCAGCACTTTCATTGAAGTGGAATTCCCCAGCCTGAGCGCAGATTTCCATATGCAGCTGCACCGGAGTCTGCAGCGAGGCTGGTTACCTCTGCGATCCAGAGGGCAGCACCTCCCTGCTCGCCATAGAAACGCCGAGTGTCAGCCTGCCTTTGACGGGCATTACCACCCATCTCTCTTTCAGCACAGGCACTTTCAAGCGACTCCTTCCCACTGAATAGCGATGCTGTGGTTTATTTTTTCCCCCAGGAGGCATCTGCTCTTGCCTCCCTCCGTTGTCCTCCCCCTCGCACCCCCCCTCACCTCCTGCTTGATTGGTTTGATGGGCTGATGGTCAGACATCCACCTGGGAGAAAACTCTGTCCGCTGCAGACGCTTCTCCTGAAACAGGGTTGAGAATTGAGGGAAGGAAAAAGAGAGTGGAGGAAATTAGGGCACATCGGTGACACTGGCAGGAGAAACTCTGGGGGCTAGCAGTGACCATGAAATCCCTAGCTTTACAAGTGTAGCAAACAAGCAAACTGAACTCAATCCAAGAACATCACGCTGACTGCAGAGCCCATTTTACAAAGCCATCGAGCCGAAGGAACTCTTCCCAAATCTGTCCCACCTGAAAACATTCAGTTGAGGGACAACACCCTTTGGAGTTTCAGGGCTCTGACATAACCAGCTCACAGACTTAGCTAGGACAGCCAAGCAGCCAGTGTCCCTTCAGAAGAGCCAGCTGAGAAAAGGCAGTAAAAGCGGAATCACAGGCAGTTTGCATAGAAAAGCTAGGCTGTAAATCGCAGCAGTTCAAAAGCACAGAGAATTCCCTGCTAGAAGAAAAGGGACACAGAACATGGCTGAAGACAGTAACCCCTTCAGCCATCCTACCAACACTGCCATGCAATCACCAACCAGGTCCTCAAGTATCAACTCTAGCCCTGCCGCTGCATGGAGGAGAGCCTTTCTCCCACACACAAGCTGAACAGCCCCACGTCCATGACACTTGCAGGCTGGAGGTGGGGGGGAAGCAGAACAGGGTGACAGGCTGCTTGGATTTAGCCCTCCTTCACTCAGCAAATGTCCATGCTCTTGGAAGTGGCCAAAGAGAAGTAAACAGGATGTCATGTCTCCTCACCTTCTGTGCAATCATGTTGCAGATCTCCGGCAGGAAGTCTTCACTCAAGAGTTTGTAGAGCTGCCTCTCTCTAAGGGAAGTCCTTTCTCTGAAGCTCTCTGTGACCTGCCTCCACTCCTCTTCCGTCTGGCACAGCAGCCACCATGTTCCACGGCCAGGCCCTTGGGACCCTTCAAAAACATGAAAGGATGTTATCTCCACAGCAGTTATGACTAACAGCTCTTCTTGATCTCTTCTCTCCTCAGGGCTCAGGAAGAGCAAAAGACACTGTTAATGGCCACTGTTATGGGAAACAGGCTCTTTGCTGTAGACCCAAAGCTCTCCTCACCCATCAGAAGCACTGTGACCTCCCCTAGTGACACTGAAAGTGATGCCAAGACACAGAGGAAGCACACTGGTGAAGAAATAATGGTGGCACATGGGAACACAGAGGTAGTGCAACATCCCTGTAGGAAGCCCAGATTCCAGTTATGACAGAGCAGAGAAAAAGATTTGTTTCTTGTAATGGAGGCTGTCAGCTGGAGAAGGACATAGGGAAATACAAATGTCTGATTTAATCTGGCAGCAGAATAAAACCATCAAAAAATACTGTAATTTGAAATAAGCCTTCTTATTTTTTTAATGCACCACAAACCTTTTCTGCAGTGAAAAAATCCTCCCATTCTCCCCAAGTGAAACATTTTGTTTGTTTGCAGGCACTTGAAAGAACAGAAGAGGAAGTGAAGGACAAGGTTCATCAGGCTGCCAGATGAGGGGGAAGTTCCAAAAGTTCACATCCCATTGCTGCTTGATCCAGAGTGGGACTGAGGCAGATCACCCATTGCTCTGAGCATGTCCTAACTACCAAGACACTCTGAGCTGTTCTACCTTGTGTGGAACATTTGAATATTAATTGTGAAGGAAGAGTTCTCTTCCACAGTGGTTGGAACACCCACCTGGAGAGGCAGAATGTGGTTCCTGCTCCGCAAATGTTTACGCAGAGCAGGGAAGCCTCGTGGGTTGCAATTTGCATGCTTTTGCCCCAGGATGCTCTCAAAGCAAAATAAGGTTGTGGCCCTTTTTTTTTTTTTCACTTGTGAGAAGAGGGGGAAAGATCTTGAATCAAACACCTTCAGGCTGGAGGGTCTCTCAGCTCCCTCTAGACTTTTCTAGAGCTAACCACTGGCTCCTGGAAAGAAAGCAATGGTAACCACCAGCACTGGCAGATGTCATGCACCCTCTCATTATATTTTCAAGCAAACTATCAATGGAAAATAAAAAGAAGTAAAAAAACAGAGCCCCTTTCTCTCTGAACCTGACTCTGGGCCCTTTATGGACCTGAGCTGCGAGTGCCTCTGGCGTGCAGGCTGTCAGGCTGCCCTAGGAAAGCTGCAGCCTTCCCCCAGCCACCTGCCCTCTGTCAGAAGCCTGGGTGCCGTGGCAATGGCGCAGTGGACACATGGCAGCTCCAGGTCACAGGCCAGCCTGGAGTTTAGCCCACCCTCAGCTTCAGCTCACATGAATGCGCTGGGGACTAGTAACTGAGATGGCAAAGGAGCAGCCATCTGCTGACCTGCAGCAGGGAGCTTACCTGCACACTGCTCCCAAAGCCTGTACCCTTGTTTCCCATCCCCTTCCCAGATGCCTAGGGACAACTCATTTCAATAGCAAACAGGACTAAGGCACTGCTTTGTGCCACCAGAAGATTACTCTGCAGCTGAAGTGACACAATTTGCTGGAAGACAATGATCTGATAAAACCCCCAGAGCCTCATGCACATTGCTCCAGCTCTGCCACCCAGCTCTGGAGCAGCCACCAGGAAATCTAAAGACAAAGGGCAAAGGGAAGGAGGCATGGGAATGACAATGCCACCCTTGCCTTTTATTGTGAAGGAACAGGCAGGCTGAGTCCCTGGGTTTTGTGCAAGCCAGTGGATACACATGTATGACAAATGAGCCCCAGCTCCCTCGAACTCTCTTTCACATCATGTTGCCAACTCATTTTTAATGCTTGCCTTGTTAACCCTTAGGTGGGTACCCCCATGACATCATTTACCACACTCAGACATCCAACAGGCATCAGGAAGGAGAAATGAGGAGGATCAAAAAGGTTCTTCCTTCTCTATCTTGGCATCATTGACCCTGCTCTCTTCCCAGCCCAAAAAAACCACACCCACTACCAACAGGGGTGTGTATTTACCTCATCCACGGAAGAGTGAGGACCACTTACAATCCATTTTTGTAGGTGAGTCCTCAAGGTCTGGTGTACCCCAATAGGTTAGGTTTTTCCTCTAAAACTCATCCATGATAAGATAGGAAGCCTATAGGTGCCCAGCCTCCCAGCTGCAAGGCAGCCTGTAACGCAACCCCCTCCTTCCAAACTTGGCCCCAACCATCAGCAGAAAGACTCTCCCTTTCATGGGAAAGGCTGGGTTGTTACAGGATCTATCTGGACTTTGATAATTTCACAGCCATGTTAGCTGATGGTATCAACCCGCACGCCACAAAAACTCTTTACCATTTCTTATCTGAGTCTCATGGATTAGCAGGTTCTCTTCTGCCTTCTCCCTATCAAAAAAGAAAGAGAAGAAGTGATATTATGAATGCATTACTTTACATCACCGAAATGCAGCTGCTTCTGAGAAGAGTGGGGGACACAGCAATTATTCAACACACAGCAAAACTATGACAAAAATCCCACGCAGAACACATTTTTGATATATATTCTCACATACATATTTATCATAGTTTTATAAAGTTTTTGGAAGTGAAGGGTCCAGGCTGAAGTTTGACAAGTACAGTATTTCCGTTCTTGTGGTAAGCATCCCAAAATCTACACAGACTCAAGCGGCCAGGATTTTTGGCTTCAAGTGCTACACAGTGAAATTGTTCTTTATCAGGAGCAAATCCTTTAGCACTGCACAGCAGAACTACATTTGAAGTGAGATGGTTGGAAGAGAGATGCCCACTGTTTCACCGAACTTCCAACTCGGTCAGAATTTGCTTTGGAGAGTGATCAAAGCATTCACCAAGTTTGAGCTTGCTTTGCTTCAGAGACGCATTGAAATTATGGCTGCATGGTACATACAAAGGTATTGGGGGAACCCCAGAACTACATTATACTTCCCTCTGGGAACAGAAGTGTTTTAAGTCTGTTGCAGGAAGAACCCCTCCATACCTCAGCAAATTTTCCTCCAGTAGTTTTTTCCGCTTTGGAGGTCGCCCTCGTCTCTTGCCTGTTTTCCCAGGAACATTTGGGGTGTTTGTCTGCCCCCCACATCCCCTGAAAAATGGCAAAACCACCATGAAATATCTGCTGAGCAAGGGAACTGAGGCTGGCAGGATGGGAGAAGGGCACAGAAATTGCAACAGCTGCTAGGAACCCAACCAAAGGAGGGATTAAATCAGAGCAGCAACAGGACGGGAAGGGGAGAGGAGGGATTCCCACTGGCTGGGAGCCTGATCTGGGAGCCGCCGGCACGGCACGGCACGGTGTGGGACAGACAGGGAGGAATGCAGTGGGGCAGGCAGCATCGCTCCCCCAGCAGGCTCTCCCGGTGCCACAAAGGCTGCAGGCTGGCTCCCACACAATGCGCGGTGCAGGGCAGCTCCGCTGTCTGCTTGGCAACTCCAGTCTCGCCCCACACTGCCCCGGCCTCTCCCAGGCTCCCCCCGACACAACAGCAGTCAGGCGGAGCCCCCTCCAGCCTGGCTGGCTGCGCATTCCCCCCTCGCCCCCTGCACCCGGACACGGAGGGGGGATATCTGTGAGTTGGTACCTGTCTGGAGCCAGCTCTCCGTTGGTCTTCCCCTGCACAGGGTCCTCCTTGTACATCCGCGTGCCATAGAAGTACCAGTACAGGGCACCACTGCTGTCCTCGCCCAGCGGCTCCACGCGGAGGCTGTCGGCGTCCAAGCCCTGCGCCCACCGGCAGCCCCCCGCCAGACGGTGACAAGTTGAAAAGCAGCCACATTGTCACACAAAACATGATGACACCCCTCCGCAAACACCTCCCTCCCTCCTTCTCTCCCACCATCCCACAGCAGCAGTACAGCTGCTTCTCCGGGCTGAGCTGGGAAAATGTTACTCCAGGGGGAAGGCGACTGTTCACTCTGTCCAGGGAGGGATTTAGATTGGCATCTCTAATTTGAATGGCCTCTCTCATTTTAACATTTCATCTCTGGTGTTCCTGACAGGGAAGGTCTAATTAGTGCTGGCGACAGTCACGCACAGCCCTGAGAAGCTGCTTCCCTGCCTCCCTGCCTCTACCCTCCCCCCAGTACACTTCAGCCCCATCCTTTCATCTCACACCATCCCTCAGCACGGCAGTCTTGGCTCTCACAGCCCTGCCATTGCCATTGGAGCATCTCCAAATTCACTCTTCGCAGGGAGAGTAGCCAATGAAGCCAATTTACTTAGTGACTCCCACATTAAGAATACATCTGCACAGGACAAGGGCCCAAGTCTTGGGCACTTGCCTTGGTTCCCCTGCAAGGCAGAGAAGATAAGGAACTACCAACCCACTCCATCGTCCCCAGCTATCTGGCTTAAAATACACTGAAAAGCATCAATGGGTCTCTTCCCAGGAAAACTCATGGATCTAGCCCAGCTCCTATAGCCACACTGTTTCCCCCATCCCTGCTGCCCAAACCACCTTGAGGAGGTCGAAGACATCATCTGCATCGAGGCGGTAGTCGCAGAGGCGGTGCAGGATCTCCACCCGGGTGCGCAGGGGCAACTCCTGAAAGGTGGACTCCCGCAAGGGGTTGGGCTTCCCCTCCTCCAGCTCCCAGCGGTAGTTGATGATGTCCTCCAGGTAGCTGTGAAACGTCTGGGATCTAACCAAGGAAAAAAATTCCCACACACTTACTGTAGTTTGCCGTGCCAGAAACACCTGGCGCACCAAGCAACTTGAACAAATACAAAAAACAGAGACAGCACCTGAATGAAAATCATGCCTCATGACAGCTATGGTTGGGTGCAGCTCTGTAACTCATATTCCCAAAACACAGCAATCTCACTGCAACACCACAGGATTACACATTATACACAAACAGCTTACAGGACTCCGCATTACTGTTATTTCTTTCTAAGTTGAAAGAATGAACCATACATTATGGCAACTCAGCCTCATCCCCTTCCTATCCCAATGGGAAGTGCTGCGTGCTAGCACCAACATCCACATCTTACTAAAACAGGATGCAACAAAGTTTATGGGTCTGATCCTCTTCCACCTCTCCCCATTTGATGCATAAACCCTGTTCTTCAGCTTTTCATTTGCCTGTCACATCTGGTATTGCCAAGCCCTGCTCCACCCCCTTCTGCCCCTAAAGTAGTTTCCCATGCCCTGGATCAGTGCCCTGAAACTTTCTGCAGCTGATCACCTCCTCCCCACTTTGCTGATTTATGCTTCCCATACTCGTGTTGTGGCCCCTACTCTTCTCTCCCTCCATCCCCAAAGGTGCTGCCACTTCCTGCACACATGGCTTGGACCCTGACACACAGCAAGGCTCATGTCCTACGAGTGTACCTCCCAAACAGGGCTCAGCCCAGAGAGCTCTCTCCTCTGTAGTCTCCCAGATGATCAAGCTGAACAATCAAGCTCTTCATAAACATTGCTGCTAAACTGGCCTTTCTCATTTTCTAGCTGGGCCACATGGAGTCCCACTTTCATTCCAGGCAGTTCATCATATAACCCAAGGAAGCAGACATTTCTTACCCTCATCTGTCATGGAGGGTAAATGTCCCCATCTGACATGCATAAAACTGTTGATGGAGCTTAAGGCTAAAAGAACTCCTGTCTACATTTCAGTGAGACTTAAGCCTTTATTCTGAATGCTGAAAATTTCAGGGGAGGGAATGAAAAAGGGCTGGCGAGGCCACATGTCCCGAAATACAAAACTTTCTGAAGATCTGTCCCTATCACTTTGAGCCCAGAGACTTGCCAGGCTCGCTCTGCCTGCTCGAGTAGTGTACCCTGGGCATACCAAAGGGGGACCCCCCCATGCACCAGCCATTCTTGCACACACGGGAAGTCCATATGCCAGCAAGAACACCACTGGGTACACATTCCCACCAGCTCTCAAAAAGGCAGCTCAACTTGATAGGTTTTTGGCACAAGCAGATTACTCTATATGATTAATGGAACCGCGCCAGCGCTACAGAATTGCATTTCCCTGAGAAATTGCTAACTTCTACAAAAGCTATTATTTTTTAACAAAGAGATAGAGGAGTGTGATCCAACAGAAGAAAGACGGCTAAAAGTCAACAAGAAGTTAGCTATTAGGCAGAGGTTTTCACACATTTGGTAAGAACTGGACTTCTTTGCAAGGACCATGACTGGATAGTGACTGTAAGAATGAAGGAACAGATGCTTTAAGCCATGTCCACCTGGCAGTGCTTCCTTTCCTCCTTGACTAGAGAGAAGTTTGTGCTACCACCCTGCAGATCACTCCCCACCAGCCTGCTTCCTTCTGACCTCAAATGCAAGCTGACCTACGAGGGATATCTCCTCTCACCCGCTGACTGTTACCAGCTCTCTGGTTGTATTTAACAACTAACCGAATGCACTTGGATCTACTGCTTTCTGCAACCTGGAGTTTGCTCTTTCCTGTGTGACACAAGCAAAGTACCAGTATTTTCAAGTATCACTGTTTCACTCCCACTAATATCATCAGTAAAACAAGTGCAACTTGAAACAGTCCCCTACACTGACAAAGTTCAGTCAAAGAGGGAGGACTGACATCTGACATTTTATGAAATATGTGCTGCCTCAAGTAGTAATTTTAGGGTAAAAACTATAGCAAATATCATTTTCTAAAGTGAAATATTCAATGCAGAGTAGAACTTTCTGAAGCAGCTGTGAATCCCCATGGTGTCTTCCTCATATAACTCAAGATCCAACTACCAGCAAGGACTTCAACTTGGCAAAGAGGGCAATAATAGATTCCCTTTATGGACTTTTTAAGAGTGCTATTTGATCACACAACTTAAATCTTAGATATTTACCAAAGCCATTAGATTAAAACAAAAACAAACAAACATGCAAAAAACCAAACTAAACCAAAAAAGAAAGACAGCTTTGACTAGCTTCCAGAATAAAAATAGTGGTGAGAACATTTCTTCCTGAAAGCAGGAAAGCAACATCTGTATTTGGATGCTTACTCAGTTGCAGAAGGGAAATGACTGTGACCTCTCAGAGAGCATTTGAGTGTCAGCCCCCAACTTCAGTTCTTCCACTCTGTCAGAGCTCAAGGCAGAAGATTAATTCACCAAGTCTGATAGAGAGGTCCTAGCTATTTCCAATAGAATTGAGTGAAAAGAACAGTTTCCCTAGGATCTTGAATGATCTTGAATAACTAATGGGTGAAAAGGATTGGCCAGGAAGAAGCCTATTTTTTCTGGCTAGTTTTTTTTCCCTACTTACAAAAACTGGGAAAGGCATGGATCAGACAGATGCTTTTACCACTTGCATGAGTTCACTCATCTTGCTCTATCGTTTTGGCTGCTCTCTCAAAGAAAACTGATCCAGGAAGTCCCTCAATTCCAGAAGATCATCTGAAATCTCTGCCTGTGTAGCTCTCTTTCCCCCCAGGGACTGGCTCTGTTGACTTAACCAATTTGGCTTGAGTTTGACTTCCACATAAGTGGCTAACACTAGAAATTTCCGCCATCCACCCAGCATTCAATGCATTACAAGCTCTGTTCTTAAGAGTACTTTTGAGTTCCTACCCCCATCAATTTTCAAAGACAGCTACTGTGCATTTGTCGCTTTGAATAAGGATAGAAATGAGAACCAGAGATGGGAAACAGATGTCTCAAGGCATTCCCAATCACTCTCAATCTTGCCCAATTTATATTTTCCCTCTTAATGGGAACCGACCTCTTTTCTCCAGACAAATGTAGAGTGCTCGTCTTCAGCCTGTCTGCCACACCTTCAGTTAGTCTCACTTAGCCTGTCTCTATTATATTTCCCTTTGAAAACGTTTCTGAAACAGCCCCTTTGGTTTGGAGGAGGAAATCTGCAGGGAGCACAGCAATCCATGAGAACCCTGCCCGCAGGGTTGTTCCCCATGCAAAGCAGAAATGCTCAGGACTAACTGTTTGGAATTACCCGTAAAATTCAAAACCAAGAATCAGAGGGTCCAGGAAAGGAATTACCTGGATACAGTCTGTTGAATACCCTTTTTTCAAGTTCACTAAAAGGACAGTGGTATGCTCCCAGGTATGCCAAGTCCCACAGAGTCTCAGCTGCAACTGAGAACCTCCAAAAACCCTTTTGCAGGAGAGAAGGTGGCAGGAAGGACATAACTGAGACAGATGTATCTCTTCTCCAGGGGTTCTCTGCATCACTGAGACTTGCAAAAACACTCAATCAATGGAGGCAATTGGTCAATGTCGTCAGGCCAATAATGTCCTTTCTCTACAAATCTGAGCATTCCCAAGGAGGCTGAACTGGTACATGGGTACATTCTGTCTCAGGGCACATATTCAAAGGAAAACCAACTCTCTTCTGAAAATAAACTGGGAGTCCTAGAAACAATTTACAAAAAAGTGAGAAACCACGGGTCACAACTGTCACCACGTGCCAACCACTTCCTCGTGTATAGCACAAGCATCTTCCATACAGCTCACTAACCAAGGAAAAGTATTACAGAAATCAACTGTAAGAGATCAGAAAAGGCACCTCAGAGTACTCTGCAATTGTAAAACTTTCTCCTTCCAACCCCTTACTTCCATCACAACTTCACTAGCACCATTAATATTTCAGAAAACTGAGATAAAATTTCCCTCACTTGTCAAAACATCTCTTACTTTGCAGTCACCCCCTGATGTGCAAAGCAATTTGGATAGCTGTAGCGGGGCAGTGGTGGAACTGTATGTGCATATCTACGTGATACATCCCACACAGATGCAGTCGATTTTTCATGAGCCCAATGCAATTCTTAGTCTCATCCCTGGCTGCGCTCTGAAACCAAAGGGTTGTTTTCAGAAGTGCCTCTCTTTTTTTGCAAAGATTAGAAAGGAGGTCAAAGCTGAATTGCGACTGCGGTTGAAAGTTTAAATTGTATGTTGCAGACCTCTGCTATACAAAAGGAAATCTGGGGCACAGGGAAGGACACGACTTGGCACATCCATGTCAAAAGAGAGGAACGGAGTCAGACAATCCACAAGAGCACCAGCAAGGCTACAGCTCAAGCTGCCTATGATCTTTAGCAGCAGCTGCAAAGAAACCAGGGCATAAAGAAGATGGAGCAAATTGAAGGAGGGGCTGCTCTCCAACATGGGTATCAGCGTCCAGAAGAGCCAGAGAAATGATACATCCCCTGACAGCTCAGTGCTGCAGCCCGGCCATCTGCTGCCCGGCTGCCTCCCAAAGAGGGAGGCTTCTCTGAGCTCCAGGAGAGGGGAGCTGAGGACTCCTCCCCCCGCCTGGCAATCCCAGTGGCTTCCTCTGCTTGAAGCACAGGCAACCTTCCCACCCACTGCCTGGGCTGTTGACGCGTGGGGTCATGCTCTGCTGTCACAAAAAGAAGCTTGGCCAGCGTGCTCATCGCTGTGCTCGGCTTCCCAGAGGGGCTCCTTTGGAGACCTCTGGAAGAGAGGGTGAAAATCTCATAGAGGGTGAAAATTTCATAGAGTTGACAGGATATATGGAAAAATTTGGTCAAAGCTTCTGGTGCGCACACCTGGGAGGGAACAGCTGCACCCCGAGAGCCCAGCCCCATGGGCACCCTTGGGGCAAACTCAATGTGAAATTCCTTCTGAGCCAAGCCAGCACCCTCGGGGATGGATTTGTGTACACACACACACACACACACACACACACACACACACACACACTTATTTTTTTTACCCTCACGCCCAAAGGAAGCAGAGCCACTTGTGCTTTTAGTTTTAAAGACTCCAAAGTAAATCACATCTTGGCTGGAAAACTGTAAACAAAATCAAGCCAAACAAACAAATGCAAAACCAAACACTGATTCAGTAAGAGAGTACCCATGTCAATCTGCAGTTCCCGCAGGCGGGATGCCATGGCCCGACTGTGGAATTACTGCCACAGCAAACTGCCCTATCTGGTCTGCTGCTGCCAATTTTGTTACAAGCCCTCTCCACATGCACATCCTTAAAAACACCCTAACCTCCCCGCCTCCCACCCCAATCCTGTGGGAATAAATATTGAATTAAAAGAATCATTTGGGTAAGGAGTTGTAAATATTGGGGACAAAAATCTCCCAGTGATGCTCAGCTACTGCTGGCACACACAAATAAGCCTGCTAAAAGTTCAGATGCCAAGTAATTGCTTGGACCCACTAGCTGGAATATCTATCATGTTGACAGTGTTTTAGGTCTCTCGTTTCATTTAATTTACAAAACGCAATGGAAGAGTAAATACTGGAACACTCTTGAGCTAAAACTGCTGGGGAAATGGCAAGCCTGACCTGCATCTAATCCCAGACAGTATACTGTTCTTCAGATTAAAACCAAGAACCCTGACAAAACCAGAGGATGATGCAGAGCAGGAACAACAATAGACCTCTTCCACCTCCTACCCATGAGTTGTGCGTGGGAGGAACATGGAAAACAAGACTGGGAGAGCTCAAAGATCATTTAAATAGGAATATAATTACTCTTGCAGTTCCTATTAGACAGCCAGAATGAAAAATAATAGAGGTGATCCTTCTGTCTGGTAAATGCTTAAAAAAGCTGAAAAAGATTCAGATTTCCCCAGCCACACCCCACAAGCGTTGCTTTTAGGAGGTTCTCAGTACTAAACGAAAAAAGACTTCTTGGGCGTCTAATTCACAGCACACAAGAGAACTGGCTTTGCCTCTGTGATCTCTCTAGTTAAAAGAACGAACAACCTCAAAAATCATGGTCTTATCAGAACAGACGTTTTATCATGGAATTAATTTTGCGGACTGAAGATATTTCACCTTATGGGCTGGCACCTTTTAAGTTCTGAATTGGCAAAAAGGCATCAGCTTGGTGTTGGGAGTCACTCAGGTGTTAATGAGAGCATTAACTGACAGATGGCATTCAAGATATTTCTCGCCTCTCCAATGAAGACAGCTTCTTTGCTACAGCAGAGATCAGGAAAGCTTAATTCTTAACAAGCATACAATGCCTTGGCACAAAGGCAAGCCCTCTGGAAGGTAATGGGAAGGATTCAGGGTTTGCTGGGATGACCTCAGTCAAACATCATTAACAGGGTCAGGAGAAGCAAAGCCTATTTCAGAAGAAAAAAAAAATAATGTAAGGGCCCTCATGATCAATCTATCGTGGCGTGTCAGAGAGAGAAAGCTTAGGCTGACCTTAGAAGCAATATGAGTTACTACTACCAGCCTGACCTTGAGCTCTCATGTAACAATGGAGACTTTTTTTTTTTTTACTGTATTAATGAGCTTTCTTATCTGAGGTGGGGAATGAAGCTTTATGGACCAGCTGGTACTTCACCTTCAAACAATTTACCCTGCTGAGAAACTAAGTCAAGTATGATGCAGGGGGGAAAAGATGCTACCCAATCCTTCAGCGTGGAGAAGGCTTAGGTAGGTATCCTTCCAAGCCCTCTGTGTGCACCTTGCTCAGAAGGTGTGCAAGCCAGCAGAAAGCATGGATTGCTCAGACCATGGACCAACTTGTCATCAGGGTGGCCAAACTGCAGAGGCTCAGGGGCAACAAGCACCCTGAAGGGTCTCTGCACCAAACACTTCACTGCCACAGAGCAAAATGACCGAGAAGCTGGAGATCCAGGAATCATTAAGCTTTAACAGCTGCATTCCATTTCCAATTCAACTAGCAGTACCACTAGTTGCACCACCGATGGGGATGGACTTCAAAAATTCCAGCCAGGAACAGTCTAGAGGGAGGCAGCAACTCCTGGATGCACCTCACTTGTGACAGACCTCAGAAAGGTCCAACCCTGGCAGAGACCCTGTGACAGAGAAACAAACACCTGGGCACATCCTGCTCTCCACTGGCTTTTTAAAATCATGCCTGAAGAAAACCTGCTGGCCTACTAGAGGCTGTGAACAAAAGGGGGGCAGCTGGCATTAACAGACCCTGACTATGACCACAAAGCAGGGAGAAAGAAAAATAAATTCAAATTACACTGATCAAAGCTCAAGAGTGAAGTTTCTCCTCCCAGAGTTGTAAAGACAGCAGAAGTTGCTGGAGGACAAGACCATCACAAGGGCTGCCTTTTGTCCTCCTCTGCAAGCCTAAACTAGTTTCTTGACATGATCGAAACTTCAGTAATTTTGTGGGTTACCTGCATGGCCACCAGGATCACTGGCAGTGAAGGGGAAGAGAAAGACACATGAAGAATCGAGCAGGTTGGCTGAGCTGAGCTCTACACACAAGGACACTTGTCTTCACCATTGCTGAACATGGGGAGACAAGTCTTTCTACATTAGAACCACATTTTTGTTTCAAAACATAAGGACAAAAAAAATAGCTGGTTAGAAATTGTTAAGTAGCTGCAGCTCTTCCCTGAAAGAGTCTGGTCTGACTCCTGGATTTAGCAGTCTGAAACATGATCGATCACAGAGGTTTCTGCATCCATGAAAGATATACCCAAAGTATTCCACAAAAGTAAAGGATATCAGAGTAATTTCAGCACTCTAGCAATTCCTGTTCTCTGCCTCTCACTTGCCCATCCCATGACTTGCTCCCAGAACTCAAATGTGGCACTGAGTTGAGACCGCCCGCAAGAACATGCTGAAGAGATGCTTAGAAAAGACATCAGGGTTCTGGATGTTTCCTCTAGCATGGTAACACAAAGTTAGGACAGGAGGTTGTCCAGCAGAAGGGCTGCTCAATCCCGCTAAGGAAATCTACTTTACATGGTTGGATGCTGTGGAATCCACTGCCTTCCCAGCTGAACTCCTAAAGTGTTTGAGTTTAGGGCAGAGAAAAACATCAGCTAAGAAAACCCACGGCTGTCAGCAGCTAAGAACACTCGTACTCCTTCTCTTCCTTCGCCTTACCTTGCGCGATCCTCCATACAATAAAAACTGGGGGAGCTGGAAGGGGAGCTGGCAGATATGCTGCATCCCACAGAGAAGCAGAATAGGAACAGCTATGGAGCGAGGCAGTGTCTCCGGGGAGGCAGAGAGAATGGAGAGCTGATGTGGGCTGTCTAGTCTAATAAGGGTTCACACCACAGGAGCATGTGCTGGCTTGACAGAAGTAAGTGCAGCCACTTAACCTGAGTATGACAGCTGAAGTGGGAGTGTTTCTTTGCTACCCCAAAAAAAAAAAGGGGAGCATGATGGAAGAAAAGGAAGGTACAAGGACACTACAGCTGCCCACGCTTCAGGAAGGCTCCAGGTCTGCTTGTCCAGACTTCTCACTGCAGCCACAGCCATAAAACGGGAAGTTTCCAGTTTGAGTTCCTCAGCACTACTAGACCACACTCAGCAACTCTTGAACTAGATGGAGATACCCTTTTAGCTCCCCTCAGCTGGTATGTGCTGCCTTTCAGCCCTTCTCCCTCACACGAAGGACAGGAGGCAGCAAGCCCACCCCACCTAAAGGGAGACGCCAGCTGTAGGAACTGAACTCATCTCAGACACTGGTGTGGCAAAAGGGCACACTCTGATCTTCCCCAGCTGCCTTGGGTCCATGCTTCTCCAGCAGTTTGACTCTTATCTAGCAACAACCCTATGAATGACACAGTCACTGGGGGTGACTTGTTTGTTGTTTTGCTGAGAAAAGGCAGAAAAGCAGCAGAGATACTGGCACAGATACCACATTGGTCTCTTCTGGAAAGGTTCTTTCCTTAGGCTGGCAAATGCTGGGGACAGGCAGGAGTGCTGAGATAAGTGTCTATTTGATCTTCTCTCCCCCATTCACCCTGGATTTTTCCCTGCTTTATGTTCACAAAACGCCAAGGCAGCTAATCAGTGCTCTGTGACCCCTGTTAATTGGGCTGTGTGAGAGAAAGGCAGCACTGGCAGGAGAAATCACACATACCTGTTACTTTGAACTGTCCTGTCATATTCTGTCTCCCTGCTTGCAGGAGGCTCCAAGCACCCTTCTGTGAGCCAGGGCTGCTCTCTTTTCATTACCATCCCCAGGACCAGCAGGAGAGGCCACAAGTGTTCCCTATTGCGGTCCTGCCTCTAAAACCTCAAAGTACAGGGAGGCAACAAAGAGGCATGTTGTTGCTTCTCTTTCTGTGGGGGAAGGTGAAATTAACTTTTGGTGAAGGAAACACAACCTGAAGGCACTGATGGTCCTTCTTTTACCCCTGCCCAACTGCCCCTCACTGCCCTTATCTGCCTTGCTGTTGCTCTCCCTCACCCTCCCCACCTCAATAGCAGGAGGAGGAGAGCAGATGCCCAGCATCCATCTCCCCATCCCAAGAGACCAGCAGCCTATTTGGCCAACAAAACCAGGGAAAGAAAGCAATTGGTGTGAAGATGTAAAGCATTGGATAAGAGAGGGCTTGGATTTGCTAAGCCTGGTGGATGATGCAGTTCTTGGAGGATGAGGAAGGCACATATGGTTAACTAGATGCATGCTGGGTGCAGGGGCCTGCATTTGATTTGTAGGTAGGAGCAAGGGTTGCTCGAGTGCTTTTGTTGTTTCATTACAGAAAGGAAGAAAGAGGAATATGAGCAGCTATGAAACCAGAGCAGCCAGAAATATCCCAAATAACAGCTGAAGGTATATGGTACCAATAGAAGAGAAAGTCCTGGGGGCAAATGGGATAAGCAGGAGGATTCACACACTGCCCAGACAGATTCAGAGAACATTAATGGGATTAAAATAAAACTTAAAACGTGACAACTGCCTATTTGTCATTCAATACTAGCTCAACATTCCTTCAAACTCAGTGAGTCTCTGCACAATCTCCATTAAGTGATGACTTGTGCTCTCAAAGCATACAGACTTCTGGGGTAGTCGTATGGACAGAGAAGCAGGAACTCCCTCCCCCACTACCGATGCTGCAATTTGAGTGAAAATTGGTAATGACAAATCAATGAGTTGGATAACTGGATTAAAAATGGGGGGAAATCATTCTGCTAAAAGATCCTGAAACATCACTGTGTTGAACAAACAGTATTGTTATGTACATTTGTGAAAACCTGAATTTATACAGCAATAGATGAACAGAAAGGATTATCATGAATGAGTACACAGAAGAGACAATCTGAGACAGTTTTTAAATTCGTCTTTTCCCTTAATTACATCTACAGAAATACCATAAATAAAGAGTGATTATGCTATTTCCTGTGGGTATTGTTGGTTTGACTCAGGGTGACCATGTTCACAACCAAAGGTGCTAACACACAGACACTCTGTACTTCTGTTTATTCAATTTTACTTTTAGGTTATTACCTTGAAACCATTAGTCAAAGGGTGCAATAACAAATCAGTTGGATTCAGTGTGATGTACAGCCCATGAGAACAGCAACAGTAGGTTTAAACTCAAAGAGAAAACCATCTCTATAATCAGCCACTAACATGCATTTTCCTACGTACCATCACACTGAAACTTGCACCAGCTCCAGCATGCAGGAAAGCAGACAATGTTGCAGCTACTTTTTCTCTTCTTGCTTAAAAATAGATACAGCTGAAATTGTAAAATACTGTGCATCTCGAAATACATAGGAATGTCCAGAAAAGTCCTAGTAAGACAGTCCTGCCTGTCTTAACGGGAAGAAGACTTGAGTGTCCATCAAGCACACCAAGAGGTTTCTGAATCTTTACTGGGTGTTGCACTGAAGAGTTCATCAGTCACAGAGGGGACAAGCTGCATGTTCCCAAAAGGATCAGCCCCTCTTTTCCTGCCTTGAGGAATCAATCTGTTGTGGGAGGGAGCCCAAGAGAGAGGCAATACCAGTTACTAAAGCTGTACCCAGAAAGGGAGGCATAGCAAATGGTACCAGTGCTGATGCCATGACGTATTACAACCACGGTGGAAAGGACCAGGGAAAGAAGTTATCTCACCCCAACACCCAAGACAAATTAATAATAGAACTGAAAATGCCTATCATCATGCCTAAAAAAATTTTGCTGTCAAGCTGGCATGTGATTCTGCAAGAAGATATAAGGGAGATATTTAAATGTAGGTCATCTCTTGCCATGTGAGGACATTGATCTTGGCTGGGGAAGGGCCAGGGAAAATGGCTTTCATTAAGCAATGAATTCATTGGCATGCTAGTGAACAGGCTCAGAGAGCTGAGGAGAACTGGAGCCCAACACTTCTCTATCCAAGGAGATCGATCACTGCAGCTAGACTGAGAACATGAATTTTCACCTGAGAGCATGTTCAGATCAAGAGGCAAGCATCCCCCAAGACGTTGAAGTGCAGAGTATTCTGTCATGTTCAAAATCAGAAAATGAGTGACAGAGACCAGTGGCAAAGGCAGAGCGGCAGGAGGGAGAAGAGAGGTCTTGAGTCTCAGAGCCAACACTGGGCTGTGTACTAAAGGCACTGGGGATACACTGGTCCTAAAGGACAGGAAGATAATGGTGATGAGATGTCAGTGATAATCCGTACTGAAGGTGGTGGTACTGGTGCACAAGACAAAGGTGCAGAGTAGAACAGCCAGCAGAAAGAAGGGTGCGCTCACCTGTGGGGCACTGCTGGTCCTCTGGTGAAGTGTAACATCACCAAGAGAAGATTAAGCAACATTGATACCAAACCGGACATTCTGCAGGCACATCAGTAGGCTTGATGACATCGACAGACTTGATGGTATCAGTAAATTATGTCACTTTGTGGATGCAACAGAAAAGCAAATAACCTAGGTTCTCCTCAGAGTAGTAAATCAAAGACACAGCAGTTCCTAGGGTCAGTTTTAGAGCTGAGAAGCAATTCCTGGGCCTGAAAACAAAACCATCTGACCAGGACATTTCTGAGCACAACTTAACAAAGGAAGGTACCTTTCTCCTCAACAGATTTTTGTCAGCCTTGTAAAGAAAGTCAGACAAAGGCAGGAGGGTCCCTCGGCAGCATGCCAATCCAGAAAGGCGCTGATGAGTAGGTGAGCCTCCCCCAGCCCGCACATGGCTGGAAGCCTCTCAGCACCCCTCAGGAATTCAGAGTGCTGCATTCTTCTCTGCCCAGCTCTTCCCCAACGCTTGTCACACCGAGGATGGGAATCGTTTATAGGCACAACGATCCCACAGCCAGGACAGCATCTGAAGCCCGGGGGCTTCTGCATTGCTTCTGTGTCAAGTACCTTCGGCTTTGAATAACAAAAGGCAATCTTTCGGAGGATCAAAGAGGAAAACAAAAAGGATCAGTGTTAGAACTATTTATTAACTAACCCAAGAACGAGTTACAGGTTGTTTGATACAATAAAAAAAGAGAGGGAATGATCCGAGTGCTCAAGAGGGAACAAGTATCATGGGGGAAGCCAACCCTGCCATTCTTAAGAGGGGGATTTGGGTAACACTGGTGAGGGGTGAGAGCCTGGCAAGATGCAGACAGCTGGGTACTGCTTTGCAGGGTTCTGCTAGGGGAGCCTTCGGTTCGTGCACGCTGGGTGCACAGCCAGCACGTACTCACCTCACCTGGAAAAGACGCGCAGGAGGGATGATGATAGTCACACACACAGATGAGGTGTGAGAAATGCTGCTGCATTCCCGGCACTCGCCACACGCTGCTTCATGTGCCAACCTTGACTCTTAATAGTGTCCTACTCTGTGTGACCTTGACTACCAACCACACTGTGTGTCCAACAAGAAGCCACTCTGGATGTGATGAAACGAAGACCCAAGCCACCGCGGTCTCTGCCTCAGGAGGGATGAACACAGTCTTCTGGACCGCCCAGAATAAAGGTATGTACCTAGAGCCCAACTTTCCCCTTGTGACTGAACAGCAAGGGGCTTTGGTCTTTCTGTAATGGCATTTTAATTTTTCCCATCAATCACCTTCACCTTCATCTAAATAGGCTTTGATACCTTCTTGCCAATTTTAATCCACACGCTTCTTTATTTTCTACTGCTGTTACTTCACAGTGACACCCTTTCAGAAGAGCACCAGACCAACCCTTGGGAGCCGGAGCTGATTAACTTACAAAAGACCCAAATACATCTCCCATATTCTGAAAGAGCAGATTGGAATGGGGCTCACAGTGCTCCGAATTCAGACTGGGAAGAGGATCATTACTTACTATTCATTCCTGGATCCTTGAAGAACAAGTGAAGCCGGCTTCATGCTGCATTGTTCGTTCCTAGTGCCCATCAACAGAAAGCATGCTCCCAATTCATAGTCACAAGGAAAGACAACAGTATTGCTACGGCACCCGCACTTCCGATTGTTTAGGGGCTGTGGAGAGGACCTTAGGGTATTACAGTAATGATAAGCACTATGGGGCAGAAGCTGGAGTTATTGTCTTGATGATGATGGGGAAATAGGACACATGCGTGTGTTACAGCACAAATCCATATGAAACAAGCCCTTATGTGCCTTGCTGCTCATAGAAAAATACGCTTCATGTCAGAGAAATGAGTCCCTTGTGAGGCACAAAACACCTTGCGTGGGGTTGCCTTGAAGCAAATAAGCTTAGAAAACTCATTACTTAGAACCAGCCCCACACATTACAAGTTTCTGGAGACCTTGGATAAAACCAAGTTTTTACAGATAAACAGGTCCTAAAGAAGGCCCTTTGGGGATTTGTTTCAGAAGAGGTCTTTCATCTTCTTTTCTCTAAAGTTCAAACCACTACACTGGTTGAGCCAGAAAGAAACTGAGGAAGAATGGAAGGTGAAATAGGAGCAAAAGTAAAAGCATAGGTGACTTCGAACAGAAACTGACGTACCAAATTATTATAGTGGCCTGGCAGATGGCCAGCAGCCGTTCCAGTTGTTCACCACCCCCACTGAGGCTAAAAGGCTCCCAAAAAACCCAAACACCCCAAACTTCAGAACTGCTCCAGTTTTAACCCCTGAACTAAAGACTGGTTTCTGAACTTGGCTGAGGTGTTAGGAAGCAGTCTGCAAAACCAATTGCGCTGGAGCAAAAATCCTGCACTGGTGTTTTGGAACATCACTGTCTTCAAATGCAAGTCTCTAAAGTGAGGGCAAAGGTTTCACATCAGGAGAATTTCCACATCCCATCCCTCTTTCTCCATAATCTTTTGTCTTTGTCCTTGAAAGTAGAAGATATTTTCACTTGCCTTCTCAGTTTCTCTTTTCATCATTGCTTTTTTCCTCCTCTCCAGAGTACTTGCTTTGCAAACATCAAGAACTCATAAATACAGCTGTCCCTTTCATATTTCATGCTCTGACATTGGCACAATGACATCACTGCAGTCTCCAAGACCCTTCCCTGATTGTTCTTTGAAGTTTAGCCACCTATTTCTCCCTGTCAATGTTTTGCATAACTCCCTCTCCCCAGCAATCCAATCTGTTTGTCTCTCATCCATCTGCCCTGACAATAACAGCTTTTCCTCTTTTTCTTCCACCATTTTCAGTCCTTATTCTCTACCACATCTATGGAATAGCACTTCCAGAATGTGCTACCAACTTTTCTTCAAACTCTTCCTTAAAGATTCATTTTATCCATCTGAGAATCAAAGACATTTACTTAGCTTTAGATATACTTGAACTCTGTAATTTTATTCCACCGTGCTTCTCATTAATCTCTGAATGACCGTGCTATTTTACTGCTGTAATCTCATCCTTCCTTTCCCAACACCTGCCAGCTGCCTCATTTTCACTTTTTACCCTTTAAAAGGCTCACCTTGCATGGCTTGGCTATTATTATAATAAACATTAAAATTAGATTTAAGATGAGCAATGTAGCCACTTCATCTCCCTTGCCCCCTCGTGGTATCTCCTGCGCCGATGATGCTGAGTTGATTCCAGAGGCCATCCACCAATATTCGATGTATGCAAGGCAGCACCTGTTAAAAGTCAGACTGTAAATAATGCTGATCTTGTTGATATTCACTTGGCATTCATGAATACGATTCTGAGTTAGTGAGGTGCTTTGTGGCTGGGCCATTGGAGCAGTTGTTATAATCAAGGTCATTGGCACAACGGCGAGAGCCAGCTGGTAAAACGACTTCCAAAGGTGATGGGCACCAGGTCTGCTGGGACTGAATTCCGGCTGGCTGCCCCCCACATCTTATGGCATGGACTGAAGCGCTGAATTCATTCAGATTGACTTAGTTCAGTTCACCACAGTATCCATGAGCCTGAAAACTTGGCACTGGCTTGTCAGTTTATTCCTGTTAACCTGCCACTTTATCCCCCAGACTAGACTGACATACAGTAGTTCTTGAAAGACACAGCTCATGTAGTCACACGCAGAGGACAATTTCAACATGTTTTGTTGAGGACCCTTTTACCAAAACATGAGACCAGGGGTAACACCCACATTAGCCTGTAAAGACAAGAGGCCACACGGAATAAAGGACAAGGAGGGACAAAAGTGGCAAAGCAGAAGGAAGAAGTAAAATACCCGGAGCTATTAAACACAGTCATCAGAAATGGGCATTGTGCCTCAATGGCTTAGATGATTTCAGATTATTTCTATTTCTTTCTGCTGAAAGCTCAAATAAGTAATTACAGAAAATGCATCGGAAAATAAGCAGAATAGAGACAGAATTCTTGACTGGCAATTCAACAAGTAGGACATACAGCTCTTCAGATGCCACACTAGGAGTATTTCTCAATGCCACCACTATGGAGACGAAAGAAATAATTAAGATAACTGTAGGGAAAGGAAGAAGAGTTAAGGAATATCCTCTTGTTATCCATACTAGAATAAACCAGGTGCAAACTACAAGCCAAAGACTGCAGGATTAGTTTACAAATCCCAAAGGAGTTTAAGTTGGGTGCAAATCTGATGATCTTGGGAAGAAAAAAAATTCCAATACATTAGGGAAGAACTAACAAGAAAAAAATAATTGAGGTTCCTAAGGAAGCAAATGCTGTCTGTGGTGCCCCAGAAGACAATTAGAGAGTTTTCAGCTGCAGTGATGGACCAATCCCCAGAGGTATAAAAAAAAGAGAAGAATCTCAAGGGGCATAGGAAAAAAAAAAAAGCCAAAGATATTGTTATTCTTCCTCCTCACTTTCTGGCCTTTGTCCGTATTGAAAAAAAATAAAAAATGTTTTAAGAAAAAAAAATTAAGATTTTTTTGAGGCACAGTAGCAGTATACAAAATGCATCCCAATGAGAAATACGATAGTCATTGAAACTTTTTATGCCATAACATTAGAAAAAGAGCAAAAATGCAGTAACAGAGCAGTGACGAATGAGTTTTACCCAAAGAAATGTTGAACAGCAGGCGTTTTTCTAGAATATTTTAGTTGAGTGTACACATCCATGTCACACCATCGCTTCTTACTTAAAAACAGCTGCAGAAGGCTCCTGCTGCGGCTGCTGCCGTTAGCTGAAGCTCTGATCTTCCTGTCTTCATACAAGTCATCAAATCGCATTTCCTGCTGGAATTAAACTAGCAGCCCCTAGGGACTGTGCAGCTACCCAATTTATATCACAGAGAATCTGAAGCAAGCGTCAGGATTTTTTCAAACTGCTCAATTTTTATTTATTTTCTATAACCCCCAAAATCCAGTAAGAGTTTTCTCCCTCTCTTCAAGTATTTGCATTTTTAAACAATTAAAAGAAAATAGACATTTTAAGACTTATGCACAAAAACTAGAAGAAAGAAAAAGGTATTGGGCAATCTCAGTGGCATCAAACCAAACCAAACCATGTCTATAGCATAAAATGATGTCTATTGCATTGTTAGTAGTTAAAAGGTACAGATGTTACATGGATACTATGAAGGGTATTTAGAAAACAACGAAAGCTAACACAGAAGTATTTTGGCTCAGAATTAAAAGAAGAGAGCAATGGGGAAACCGTCCTGGCCAAGTGCTCAAACCACCCAGTGCCAGGCAAGGACAGCAACGGGGTCATTGCTAAAGATGTCACAAGCCAGAAATGCAGGCAACTGGATTTTTTGGGTTTTTTTGTTTTGTAATCCTACAATACTTAACACAGCAAGAACCAAGTCAGTGGAGTGTTCCGAACACCTATGATAGGTTATGATAAATAAGAGTTTGAAGAAGATCACAGAGCATCCCATTATGTAGTTAAACACCAATATTCATAACTCAAAGAAAGTCTTACATTACCAGACATTCAACACTCCTTAGCGATCAAACACAGTAAAAAGTCTCCCTTGTATGTGATTTTTAAAAAAAAGGAAAAAAAAAAAGAAAAAAAGGGGGGGAAAAGAAAAAAAAAAAAAAGGTTGTCATAAAGAATATCAAAGCCAAGGCAAAGTTGCATTACTTGAAAACCAAGGAACACAGAACCCTACAAAGTATTAATCTCTTTTTTTTTTTTCAAAGAAAGAAAGGCAAATCAAACTAGAACATGTTATATTGTGCATTAGAAGGGCTCTCAGCCACTTCCAGAATTACTTGAGAGCACATTATAATTAGCAAAGGTATGTGACAGTTTTATACCCCTCTATGATGCATGATTAAAGCCAGGCAGCCCAGCTCTGCACAAGTTCTGCACGCCATCAAAACAGATGTGACAAGAACTACAAGCTGCTCCCAGGCAGACTGTGAGAAACCAAAGGCAGATAACATTTTGGCCATCAAAGATGCAAGATATAATACAAAACTAATTAAACGTCAAGACCCCTTGGAGAGGTAGGCAAACTAAGTTTTATATGAGGTTATATGAAGCAACCTGTGCTTGAACCTCAGTGCTCCAGCCCAAGAACAAGGATGAGAACAAGCTCCTGCCTTTCTCTCTGAGGTGCAACAGGGAGTGAATTTTACAGCCTCGATATTAACAGCTCACAACCTCAGCAGGAGGATGTGGAGCACAAATGACTGGAGAGATGCTGCAGTAACACCACTGTGATGATCTGTGAAACTGCTGATTTTTCCCACACAAGACACCCTATCTATCTGCAACAGAAAGTTATGGAGTCCTGGCTCATCACAAAAAGCCAAGTCTAAACTCCACTCAAATTCTGCAGTCTTATATTTGCATGTCTTTGTCCACTGAGCACTCAAGAATCAATTAAAGGCTTGGCTCCTTACCACTAACTGGGGACAAACAAGGTACAGCAGGGAAGCTGTGCATCAGCCAAGGCCTATGTCTCTTGAATGGGGTTAAAGGTGTTGGAAACAAACATAAAAAAGGAACAAGGAAAACTTCAGGCTTTTGGATGAATATTCCACAGTTGGTTTATAAATGCGAAAGCGTGGCAAGTTTGTTTCTGAGAAGTGCATCCAAATCATCATTTTTATTCTCACTTATCTACATATTTTAATATTTAGACTATATCTTAATGCTTTTTCCTTCATGATTTGTGTCTGCACACAGCATCTTTCCCTCTGCTTCCTGGTAGCCTCCCCGATTGCTTCAGAGCTCACCTCTATAACATCCCAGTGGCTCCAGGCAGTTTTCCTGATACACTCCGTCAGCCATTTCCACTGCACTGCTCCTGTTGTGCTCTTTTCCAGCACCCTCTCTGCAGAAATGTCTTTTCTCGTAATCCCCCTGCCCACAAGGTAGTGCCCTTCAACAGGAGGTGCTGCAGAAAGGGTGCAGCTGGTTTCTCCTTCGGGTCCCTCACACTTTCCTTAGCGTAACTGTTTGGGTGAGGTGTAAGTTCTCACAGCTTCACCATGTGGCTTCACACTCCCCCGTTTCCTCGAGCATCTCTGGTACACGGACAGACACACAGCAACACCTGTTGCACCTGCACCCTGACTAGGCTGCACAGAGACACTGCTGGGCGACCACCTCTTCCCTCTGCAATGGCATCACCTCTTTGCAGATTCTGTATCTCACAGTTAAAAAAAGCTGTACTGACATAGGCACAAGCAGTGACCTACACAAAATGCTGAATAAACATTGTTGAGCTGCTGTGTACATGTGTAACCTACCCCAGACTGACAACTTGCCAATGCCCAGTAACTCACCTTGATTCATCCCTGAATTCTGTTAGTTAAAACACTTGTGAAAGGGGAGGCAGTTGTACAGTGCAATTGATAAGTGGACACTCTCAGACCTGAAGAGTTTTAGAGAATCTCACAATGTGGAATGTATGAATTTTATCAAAGGCAAATCTTCCGCTGCTCAAAAGGGTGAGCTGGTTAAGCCGGGCAAAACCACTTAAGCCACTGCTTTCTGGAGGTTTTGGTATTAAGAAATAAACTTGCTGAATGTTTCCAAGCCAGATTGTATTGCTCTGTGGCTATTTTGATGAAGAAGAGATATGTGACTGCAGTCCCTTAGAATCAATCTTCTCAATCACATCAGTTTCATTCAGAGACAGTAAACGCAGTAGAGATGCCTGGTTCAGGTCCTGGTACTCACTGATGCTGAACGTCAACACAATAATGCAAGAAAACATTTATATATATATACACATACCACTTAACTATATATATATGCGTCAGTTACTTAACTGTGTAAATTTTGTTGCATATAATCAGTTAATTAGAAATAGAGCTTTCAATGCAAGCATCTTTGATTGTGCCTATGCACCACCCTAAGCCCCTCCACAATAGGGGGATCTGAGGGAGCAGGATTACTTCCAAGCAACTGTGTGTGTTGCCAAGATGTCTTCACCTCCACAACTATGCTTTGCTATTACATGATTCACAGAAGAACAAATAAAACACACTGCAACAAGCCTTCCCTATCACTGGGAGCACATTTTGCTGTGAGTGGCAATTCTCTAAAGAATCATGTTCTACAGATGTCTCAATTTGGAGGCTACTTTAGTAGACACTAACAAAGTGTCTCTGGATGTCACAACTTCAAGAGAATGTGTCAAATCACTTTCCAACATCCTGCAACAGAAGTGATTCCAATACTCCACTTATTTCTAGGAAAACAATCATAATTGCTCCTATGTAAAGCCACGGCACCTTCCATACGAGTGAGGTGGCAGCAGAGCAGCAAGTTTGATGCTATGCAATACATACAAATGTCAAAAACAATACACGATGATTTAAAGACCTAGTGTGATATCACCAATTCAACCAACCATAGCACAGAGTGTAACAGTAGATGTGAGTGCTCAGTGCTACCGCAGAGCAATACACACAGCTTCGTGGCATCTGAACAAAGAAGTTTGCTTAATGCGTCCGTACAATTAAAAGCCTACAACTCAACCCAAGAGAGCCGGAATTCCCTTCCACTCGGTGAAGCATCCGGCCTGATCGCTGGTGGCTGCTGATCGCAGCCATGTCATCACTCTCAAGCCGTGAAACATCCCCGCGCAGGTGTTAATTAGCTCCCCTTGCAAAGTGCTTAAGCCATAGAGCGAGGTTACTCACGTGATGTCTCTGCGCTGATAGCAACCTTGAAGAAGGCAGGCGATCAGGTCGCTGATAAACTCCACATCATCCCTGTGAAGAGCAGCTTCCAGTTCCTATTGAGCAGAAAGGAGAGAGAAAAAAATTCCAACCACCAAATTAATTCCTTAAAATTTACTGCGAGCTCATCAGGACCAAAAAGCCCCAAGCAGCCTCACATACATGTACAGCAGCAAAGTACACACTAAGTAAGCCGACCTTCCCCATCATTAAAAAGACTGCTGCTACTACCTCTGCATTGCAAGAGTTTATGGGAAGACCTTGAAAGGCTTTTACTGAATGTCACTCTCCAGCCAGAAGACTAATGCTTTTGTCTGGAGGCAGAGAAATAGGGTTCAGTGAGGTTGAGATACTACAGCCTAATAAGAAAGCCACGATTTCTCACATGTTCAGCTGATGGGCAGGAATCAACAGTTTAATTCTCCTGCTTTGCTTCCACTCGCTGACACTGGTGAGTTCATTTAAAAGGTGCGCTCAGGAAGCGTGGCCCTAAAAGCCACTTACACAGAGAAGTAGCAGTCACAGATGGATTGCCAGAAGTGGCTGAAAGCTAGCAAGCAAATGACTCAAAGAAACGTGGGCATTTTGATTATTTAACTTATTTCTCTTTGGGTTACATTTTTTGTCAACTCCAGTAAGTGAGAAAGAAAGGATGGAGGGATGTCAGACCTCAAACCTCAGTTCTCAGTGGAGAGTATATTGGCTTATTTCAGATCAGAAACTGATCCACAAAAAGGATAAATTTCTGAAATTTAGGTATTACAAATTTTGCACAGATGGTGAGAAATATCTTTCTGTTTCAGCTAGCAACTTCAAGCTTTGTTTTCAAAATATTCCTGGGTTACTTACAGCCTTATTTGTATGCCAGAAAATCATTCACAGTAAGTACAATCCACTTTCTATAAGACTTATCATCAGTAGTGTACAGTACTTAACAAGATTTAATATGGATAAACAACATAGGCATAAGAAGCTATTCTTTTTTGGGTTTCAGAGTAAATAATGGATTGAATACAAATTTCTACTTGAATGTTACTCAACGGACTGCTACACAAATGGCTAAGCTAATGGCTACAGAATAAAGGTTAACGGCCAGAGAATAAAGGATAAATGTTTTGGCACTTACCCAATAAAGAAGAGAAAGTGCTTTTTTATTAGACTGCAGTAACTGCAGTAATAAAATTATTGATAACAGATTGCAGATTAAACGCCGCTTGTAGTTTTTTATTGGAAATGTATTAATGGCATATTTTCATTATCAACACTGCTCTCATTTACCTCTTGTGCAACATCCAAAGCGCTTCAAGAGCGGAAGCCTGACACCTGCCCTGTGAAGCATGGACTGAACACATCTATTATACGTGGAAACTCAAGGCAAGGAAACGGCAGTGAGCAGCCAAAGCCTGACACAGTGTCCCTGCTGCAGGGCTAGGGAAAGTCCCAGGAATGTCTGTTGTGGCCTCTAGATGAATACCCTGCTTAATGACAAGTTAATGCAAAAACTGCAGTTGCTGCTTGCCATCTCTTGGAGAGAGTGATAATATTGTTGCATAAATAGCAACCACACTACATAAATAGTAATTACCAAGTGAATTCACTTAGAATCATAGACTATCCTATCCTGGAAGGGACATGCAAGGTTTGAGTCCAGCTTCTGGCCCCGGCCCTATTTACCACTTGGTAAGGGGTTAGTATTTTAGAGGTGTTGACTTACTTTATTTGTAAAATACTTTAGTTGACATCTGCCTTCTATAAATACAGCTGGGGGAGGTGGGAGGATGGAGGACCTAAAGTATGTGACACGCTAAAACATCCCGGGTGTGTTCCCACATTACACCAGTAAACTTGCAGCTTGTGAAAAATGACATGTCAGAACCCAGAATAAAAGGAGGAGGGGGTGGGCAGTAAGTCTCCAGGATGTTCCCCCTGCCTGGTTCAGCCTCTGCCTCATCCACATACACTTGTGCATTAAAGCTGTCAGTCAGCAGCCTGCCTCTGCTAGGATGTGACAACCTTTTGTATGAAGGAATATTTAAACTGCTTCCCATGAGCCTTTTCAGCCTGCTGTTTGACTAACACTCCTTAAGCAGTGGCCACAACTGGCTCAGATAGCCCCTATCTGCAGCCATTGTTCTCCAGGCTCCGGAGTGACCTGTACATTTTTGGAGTTGGCAGGTCATCCCAGGAGCCAGGGGACATTCCTGGGGCACTGGGCAAGATGCCATCTCCTGGGCAAGGACTGGGTAGTATATCCCCCTCTCTTGCTGCCTCCTCTTTCCCAGACGGGTGCTCTTTGTCCTCATCTTCCAGGCAGGTGCAGCACCAATTTGGGGACCTGAACCAGTCACTGAGAGATGTCACGGCCGCTGGCTAACAGGGGCACTGGGCACACAGACCAGCGCAGGGCTGGGTGTTGAGTCCTGGTGCCACACTGGGTTAGAGGGCTCTGGAACAAGCCAGGATTAATCAGCACACACATAGCACAGGGGGTAATGAGGGCCCATCCTCAGCAGGTGTGAGGCTGTCAGCACATCTGCGGAAAGACACTTGCACTGCACTCCCCAATGCCATGGGTGCTGCCTGGAGCCCATCTTGGTCCTCTGGTCCCTGCCAACAGGAACACCCAGTGCCAGCAGGTTATGGTAAAGGCACAGTCCAAGCATAACCATGACTATTTGCCTTGGAAAATGGATACTGACATTGTCCTGTAGTGTTGCTGCCTACATTTCTTCTATTGCTGCTTGTGTTAGGTTAAGAGCAGCGAGAGGAACTTTGATTTCCCTGAGCTGCGTCCATTGGCCCTTTTTAACTGAATGTCACAATTTCTATCCCACTGGATTCTCCAGCTGCCTGCCCCAAAACACCTAAATCCTGGACTTCTCCTAAACACCTAACGTGCTGTAGGAATGACAGGGACACCAGGAGGATGTGATGCAAATCTTAATATCTCAGGACTGAAAACAAAGAGTTAGGACCCCCTCAGGTTTTCACTTAATGCTTCAGCCCCACATTTTGCAAGAGGAGGAATAAACTGTTTTTCCAGCCCTTCCCTCCAACAAGGGACGGCCAGTAAAGCAGCCCAGTTTTTGAGTGCTGCATCTGAGCAGAGGTGGCCAAAGTGATGGCAGGGACCCTCAGGAGAAAGCAGCCACCAAAATCCTCCTGGCCCTAAGGGCAAACCCTGCCCCAGCCACCCATCCCCAGCCTGGCCAGGGCGAGCGGCTGGGCTTCCTCTCCACCACCATCCTCCCCACGCCTCCAATCCTTTTGTTTTTCCCCTTTTCTCTTTGAGCACTGAGCTGTGAGCACAGAAATCTGAACCTTGCCAAAATGCTTTGGGGACAGCACAGAAAGGAAACAGAAGAGGCAGCAAATCAGCAGAGGAAGGGGGGGACACACATCTCCTCCTCCTCTAGCTGGAGAGAGCAACAGACAGGAGAAAAGCAGGATTCTCCCCCTCTCCAGCTGGCGTCACACCTCATTAGGGAAAAGCCTGTTTAACGTCTTTCCCTCCCCCCAGCCCGGTTCTAAATCCCCCCTGAGTCAGGCAAGGACTGTCAGGAAGAGGCAGCCGTCAGAGCAAGGGTGGGAGCAAGGGTGACCACCTCTCCCAGGAGGAGCATTGGCCCAGAGCAGGGTTAGCCAGGGCGGGTGAGAGGGCACCAATCCATCCCTCCCCATTCCCTGGGAAAATAAGTGGCAGGGGTGGGCTGGAACAGAAGGGCTGCTGCCCCACACCAGGCACTCTGGTAGGCATGGTTAACCCCACCGGCTGGGGGTCTGAAACAAATGCTGCTCCCCCAGAGCTGCTGTGAGCATGGATTAAACCCCAGCATCACCCGCATTTTGGTGCCAATTGCTACTCAGTCGTGCTCTTGACAGCACACAAGGGCTGTGGCCCCAGGACATGTGGTGAGCCACACACAACAAAGTTTATGCTTTTTTTGGATCCGTGCAGATTTTAGAGAGGAAGGACAGCCAACTTTCCAGATGAAAGTAAACAAATGAGTCCACAACAGTGACACCACTGTCACCAACCCAGTGCAGAGGTGATGAGGATTGGGGTGGAGGGCTTTTTGAACTATAGAAAGCTGCCAGCCAGCCTCCAGCTCTGGGCAAGCTGTCTGCTCAGAAAGCAGCCTCACAAAGTTTGGGGCCTTCATTTCAGAAGACTGGCTCCTCCCCAGTGTGAGCAGGCTCTGTGCTGAGATACTGGACTACAATTTAAAGGCTTCCTCTGTGCTGGAGCTGAATCATTTATAACTGAATCTGATGGACATAACCAGTTTAAGCACAGCTAAGCCTGGTCCAAGTTAGCCATCCCTTTAAAAACCCCAATCCCTTCAGCTCTATTTCCATACTGCTGCTGTTATCAGCTTTCCATTGCAATGCTCCCAAGTGACTCAACAGGCTTTTGCAGAGGCTTTAGGAGATCACAGAGAGCTACCAGCGGGACGTGCTGAGCCAGCCCCAACCCATGTGCTGAAATTTCAACGCAGTCGCTGAGTCGAGTCAGAATGTTCTTTTCCCCTCACAGATGATTAATGACAACAAGTACCTGGGCAAATGTTTGACAAACCCATGCCAAGGAGTACTGGCACTGGGCAGGAAGATGGGAAGTCAACTGCAGGTCTGAAATGCTTCCGAAAAGTGCCATTTATCCCTGCCATCGTGTGTGCTTCACGCCCCTGTCTAGGAGCACCTGCTATCCTCCCCACCAAAGAGCCAGCTATCCCAGGAGGATGCAGAGTCTTGGGAAGGGACCACTGCACCTCCCAGCACATCCCAGAGAGGAAAGTATAACAACCTCCTCTTGGCCGCAGAACACACCCAGCCAATTCACCCAAAGCAGCAGCAGAAGGCTGCTCATTGCAATGAAAAGCAATGTCCACCTGGACGTGGTCCGGTAGGTGAAGTGATGGGATCCAGCTACACCACAAGCCAGTTGCTCTGCCAATGCCCACAACTTAGCCTGCTGGTCTGTCAGTGTGCTCAGCCCATAGGATGAGCTCAGCATGTCTGTGGAAACCAAGCCCCCACCAGCAGCCAGCATGCTGCCTGCCGCCCAGTGCCATGGTCTTCCTGCCTGGGATTCCTGCCCTCCAGTGGAAATAGTTTTCAAAATATGAAACCTATTGAGAATGCAGGGCTCTGCATGACAAGCCAGGAGGGCACTGCAGGGTATTAGCATTGTTCCTAGGGCCACAGGACCCTACAAGCAGTGGGCTTAGCTGGGTGCCATAAAGTCCTAAAGTTACATCTCCCAGTCCTGATGGAATCTTCCAGCCATGTTATCTTAATTTTAAGCGGCTAGACGGAAACACTACCTGTTATCCAACTCTGCAGCTGGATGCACCTCTACCATCTTCTCTACAGTCCTGCAGGAGTCTGCAGGCTGCCCCCTCTTCTCTGTGATGCTCCAAGGCTTTATGGTTTCCTGAGCTAAAAGGACTCCTTGCAGTGGAAAGGCAGAGTGAAGAAGTTGAGAAAGTGGATGCTGAATGCCCCCTGCCCCCGTGCTCCTGGCAGAGGGGACCAAGTCAGCAGCTGTCCTCAAGGAAACATGATCTTCACCTAATCCTCTGGGGACCAAGAGCTCAGGGGGAGCCAAGCTGGCCTCCTACAGTAGCTTTGGGGTGTGAGGAGGTTTAGTGACACTCATCAGTGCAGTGGTCCCAGCTCTTCTCTGAGCCTCCAGTCTGATGCGTGTGAGGGCCAGGGATGAGGAGCAAACACACAAGGGAGGAGAAAAGCTTTCCTGTCAGAAGGGGAGTATCATTTGGGGAGGGGGACAAAGCAAGAGCAGCAAAGGTATTCCCTTTTTCCATGTTTTCAGGTTCCCCTTTAATGTCTGTCAGTGCCTTCTGAGATCTCCACTTTGCTCAACTTTCTGAGAGCAGACTTAGAAGGCTATTTTGAGCATGTTGTAAATAGGAGCATAATGTTACCCCAGGGCTAAGGAGAGGTGTGAGATGACAGCTTTGTATGAAGGAGATTGGTTATAAACAGAAAGCCAGGGAGAATTTGTCGTATTGCCTCCACATTATGGCTGTTTGCAAAGAACAAATCCCACGTACTCCCCACTGGTGCCAGCAGCGCAACAGGTAACGTCAGCCATCCTCTCCTCCAGCAGCTCCCCTCAGCTGCAACAGGGGATGCAACAAACATTGAATTCTGCTTGGTTCAGCCTAGGCAGGTTTGAAAATGCAAACTCTTTGCAATGCTGATGGACATTTTGGTCAGGCCAGAATTTTCCAGGCTTGGTTTATAGGCATGCCTGTATTTTGTCCTCCTTTAGCCTCTATCAGGATGCTTAAAACTCTGAGACCACTGTGCTCTCTTCTCTATCCCCCACCTATCCACTCACCAGAACAGTTGTGCCTTCTTGTTCTCCAGTCACATCAGCCTGCTGCCTGAGCTCTCCCATGGGACAGGGACCCTCCTCTATTTGCACAGCACGCAGCTGCTTGCTCTCCAACTGGAATTTTTCACTGCTGTGTAATACAAACAAATATGAGTAGCTCATGCTGGGCGGCTAAACTGTATTGAAAAGAGATTTCAGACTGATCAACCCAGTCTCCCTCATGCCCTATAGTCATGTACCAGTGCTAATAATGCTTTCCTCTCCTTCTAGCTCATCTTGCCTGCAATGCAAGTGATTTGTGACAAGAACTACATTCATTATGAATTACTGCATTGTCAGCACTTTAAAGATGTAAAACTGCTACTCATTCCATTTCTTCCCTCTGCGAAAAACCTTTTCAGATCGACAGGGTGCATCTGAAACTCTGAACTAACAAATGATTAGTTTATGTTTAACATTAGTTAGATATTAACACTTTATGCCTCTAGAGCAGCTTTCATCCCAGAGCATTAAAGCATTTAAAGTTCAGAAAAGCCTTGTAGCACCTAAGAAGGAAGGGGAGGCACATATCCACATGCAGAGCAATTTTACACATGGAGAAACTAAGTCAAGCTGCAGCATCCTCATCAAGGGCATGCTTCGCTCAGTGGTGAGGCTGAGACAAGCCATAAGGCTTGACACTCGACGCCACTCCAATCATCTTTCTCTTTCAGCAGTTTTATTAGCAGTCAAAGCATTTGGAGATCGTGCTATTTCCCTCCAAAGGATCATTTCTCCCTTTCAAAATAATCCCCTCTTCCTTCAAAGCAGATAATCTACATCATTTACCATAAGCCAGTTACACTGGCTGAGGGGCAAGCACCGCACTGGGCACTGAGATGGCTTTACACGAAATTTCAGGCTCAGCAGAACCAATGGTCTGCAGCCTGCGGTTTGCAGACTTCTTGCAGACCCCGTGGAAGACTTCCAAGAGGCCTGTGAAGGGTAATTAAGGAAAGCAAGCCTTACACCAGTGTGCTTAAATTTCTAATCAGGGGTCTCTGCCTTTACTGGAAAAGTACTGGGGTCCTGCCCTTAAAAAAAAACCTACAGCAACACCTCTCCCCACCAAGTGGCTGACCACTATTGCCGAAGCCACAAGTTCAACTCCTCTAGCTGAAAATAAGCACCAAACACAACAGCGTGAGAGGAAACACAGTCTGTTTGAATTTCATCCTGTTCGCCTTGCCCTCAGAAAGGTATCATTTATTATCTCCTAGAAAGGACCTCTCCCAGTAGCTGTGCTTGTATGGAGTATCAGTTGTATTCATATCATTAAACTGCTTGTAGATTGTGCTGTTTTAGGCTTTTGATTTTTTTTTTCCCTAGGAGGACAGGGTGAGGAAAGTAGTGAGCTGACAGTTAAAGGCCAGCACCATTCTGAATCACACCCACAGAATTGTACAGATTATATATCATTAAGCTCTCAGTCCCACACCAGCAGCACCTTGCTAGTAAAACCAAACCAAAACAACTCCAAACTCTCTCTCTCCACACATGCTGGATTTAGCATTCCTGTTTATAGGGTAAGCACTACCAGCAGCTAAAGAATAAAAATTTTATCAACTGTTTTACATAGCACCTTGGGTGAACACAATCCTGTTGGTGGGGAACAGCACCGCACCAGCCTGCCTCTACCTGTTCTTGATGTTGTTTCTGGAAACAACACCAGAGGGTTAGTGATGGTCCCTCCCTAGACAATTCAGCTGCACGATAAATAAAGAACAGCTGATCCTGCCGTGTCACCATCTCCTGCGGTAAGAGGCTTCCTGGGTACCTAGTGGGAGTTCTGCTAAGCTTTTAAGCCCATTGGCAACGTGGGGAACAGTCTGTAGCTCCAAAGCCAAGAGGCTCGAAGTAATAATCCGATTTCAAAGCTCCTCCTCCTCTCCAGCCAAAGGCAGCAAGGGAGGATGAGATCAGACTGTAGATGCTCTTCATTTTAGGTCTGGCCATTGCACTCATCTGCTCAGCATGAGCATGGGGAAGGGAAAGGATGAGTGCCAAAATCTGGAATGGATTGCTTGGCTAAAGTTTCTGCAAACATTTTAAAACTTACTGGGAAAATAATTATTTAAAGGGAATTTTTACTACTTTTGATGCAGCTGACGGATCTGTCTAAGCCAGCCCCGACTTTTCTAGTTCATGCATCGGCCAAAACTCATGGAGGATTTACTCCCTGCCACCATGCACTCCTGAGGCACCATGCCATTCAAGTTACGCAGCTGGTTTGCACTCTCCCCACAAAACATCTCCTGAGTGGTGCTCCTCTGGCACGTACATTGCTCCCTCCGCCAGGACGTTATTAGCTGCCAGTTGATAAACAAGCCATGAAATAACTTATTTTCATGAGCCTCAAGAAAATCCAGATCCTCCCTTAAGGATTCAGGTGATTCCCTTACATCCCTTCTGCCTCTCAAACAAAAATGACAAGCTGGCTTGTGAATGGGGGAAGAAAGGTCTCTGTTCATCATTGCCTGAAAAGACAGGATAAAACAGTAAAATACACTAAGATAGAAAAAGGCTTTTTCTCTTTAATCTGATCTCCACAGCTAGCTATTCTTCTGCCTCCCCTTGGATGCTGCACGGAGCGTGGAGTGCAGGCCACAGTGTACCCACCACAAACAAGCCCTGGCTGGCAGCTCAGCAGGGAGATCGGCCTTAAAGCGGTGTCAGCACTGAAAACTCTTCCTCCTCACTCAGGGTCGGAGGAAAGAAAAGCCACAGAGGGAGCCTGCAGCCACACACAGGTACCCCACACGGTTCTACTGCTGCGCGTGGCCAAGATGAAACCCAAAACAAATCCACTGTAAAGCCACGGTGAAATCCAAGTTCCAGCACCTTTCTTCTACTAATTTAGCAAAGAAAGATTCGTAAAAGTATGAAATATCTGCCTACTGGTATCAGCCCTGATGAAGTAGCCAGCCAGCCAGCCACTTGGATGCATGAGCTGCCTGTTTGCAACAGGTTTAGACTCAGACCTAAGAACAGATTTTAAAAACACACATCTATTCCACAACGTAAGAGTTTGCAGAACTACAGCTGTCAGGTCTATTTCGTACTCCTGGATAAGTGTCTGCACTACTCTGGATAGCCAAAAGCATCACTTTGTTTAACTATCAGACTTTCCGAACTTACTCCAAGCTCATACAGTCCAGACATACTTCAATAGAAAAATTAATGGCTTTTATTCATTTATTATTACAAGAAACACAGATGCTACCACCTTAGTGAGACATATATACACTAAGGGATAGGCTTGAAATAGAAAATGGTGTTTTAAGCCAATCCAATGTTGTAATGCGAGTCACAGTTCCTTACACAGACCTGGCTTCCTAATGCACGTCACTGCAGGATCCAATGTCAAAATAAATACAAGAAGTTATCTCTTCCTACTCACACTCTATCCTTCAGCCCAGTCCAAAAAATATGCACTTCACTGGATGTGGGAAAGCCCCTTCACCACGTAGCTTTTAAAGCTCAGAGCCTCTACCCCACCAACTGCTACCTAATCCACCTTTCCCATCCAATGTTTGTTGGGGTGTCCTGTGGAACACAGGGACCTGCCCTAATAAAAATCCAAACAGGAATCAATAGGGTTGCCAGGTGACTGAGGCTGGGAGCAGCCAGGAGCTCCATGGGAATTCCTAGTCCCTTCCTTGCAGCTGCGGAGAGGCAGAGGGGAGAAGGATCTGGGATCTGCTCAAAAAAACCCAAAACAAAACAAAACAAAACAAACAAACAAACAAAAAACCCAAAACAAACAAAAAAAACAACACACACAAAAAAGTTGGCAGTCCCAGGGTTTTGAGACTGAGGAAAGCATAAAATCTCAGGAGCTGCTTCTTACATACAACACACTGCAACCAATCTGACATTCACTTCTCAGCCCGAGGTAGCCATGAACCACCATCTCCACTCTCATCTGGAAGGAGCTTGGCTCACATGTGCGTTTGCCAAGGGAAACGACACAGAGCCCTTTGCGTGCTTAGGAGACAGACGTTCCATGTTTTACTCCACATCTGGCAAGGCTGCTCCATAAAAAAGGTGATGGAGTGCTTGTGGCTCTCCTTCCAGAGCACAGGATGAAAATCTTCTTCAACACACATGCCATACAGGAATTCTTCTCTAGCTTAATTTAATGTTGTCTTTATAGGCAATAAATTTGCAGATTGCTACAAACACTTGGCTATTTACACAATAATAGTTATATCTGCCAGAAACAGCAAATTATTATGATGATGTTCATAAATGTTAATGCTAACTACACTCTTAAAACACATTATTATAAACAGCATCGTAATTTGAGAGAAGGGCAGTAAACTATTGTCCAGACACAAAGGAAACCAGGTCTATTGCTGTAACACTTATTCTACAGACATAGTTGGAGTACCTTTTCCTCCTAAATTCTTTCCTGCTATCCAGAATAAGAAAAAAAGAGGAAAAAACCCACAAAAAACAAACCACCCCAGACTTGTTTCTTTATATTTAATAACAACAACAACAAAAAAAAACAAACCCCAAAGTCTGTTACATCTTGTAAACTGTAATAGTCAGTTTTGTTTCTGTAGTTCATACAGCACTGATGACACTGGATTATCCAACGATCTGCACAAAACGCTTTGGTTGGATGAAATAGCTGATCTGCCTGAAGTGGGGGGAAAAAAAGCTCATGGTAACAGATAATTATATAACCAGCTTGTAAAAGTGTTATTAGTAGAACATGGGATCAGGAAAGCCCTAGCTTTTATTCTCACTTCATGCATTCAGCGATGAGAGCTAAATTTCTGTCCGTGTCTCCCCCCCTCCCTCACTCAAAAGTGAGATAATTTTTAGCCAACCCTGTAAAACACTTGCAATCTTTGAGTAAAAAGCAAGGCGGAGGTTAATGTACTGCTGCTTCTCTAACATTCAGATGCTGTGTTCCACCTTGATAACAGCAGAAAACTGGAAAAAATTTCCTCCGCCATTCAGATGACGTAGCTTGAGGACTCTGGGGTAAACTCTAAAGTTCAACATTTTAGTTTGAAAGGACATTTTCAGCCATTGCTACTGGAATTCAGATCTTCAGATCCTGGCTAAGTGATAAGATGCAAAAAAAAAAAAAAAAAAAAGAAAAAAAAGAAAGCTTTGCCAGAAGGTCTCTCTTTCTTTCAAGGCAGGAAAGGGAGCATTAGACATTATGTACATTAACTAAGCATAGCAGAAAACCTTGCGTGGACCTTGTTCTTAGTTACCCACAACTGAATGTCTCTCGAAATCTTTCCTCAGGAGCACAGTTTTGCTCCTCCTTTCTCAGGAACAACAGAGTCAAATCCAAGCAGGAGAAAAATTAAACTGGTGGCAACGAACCTTGAAGGTCTGACAGTGACCTGCAGCACTAAGGTCTTTGAAACTGCTTTCATTTGCCAGAACATAAATTAGATTCCTCACTAGGTACGGCACCGGGGTTAATGGGAGCTTTATAAAGCCTTCTTTGAACACAGAGATTATCCTTTTCAAAAAAGACTAATCTTGTGGTTTAAAGTACAGTACTGGGAGCCAGGAAACCTATTCCCAGCTCTGACAGGCTGGTTGACTTCAGGCAACCCACTTGACTATTCTCTGTTCTTTCTCAACATGCACAACATAGAGACAAATACCTAAATCTCCCATGAGGCTTAATATTTGTAAGACAACAAGAACCAGCTTAACTCTTCACAGACCCCTCCAAGCAGAAGATGATGGCTGGCCATTCCAGATGCAGACTTGCCCAAATCTCTCCAAACAGAAAGTCTCACAGATACCGGGAAAGGACACCTGCACTGGGCACTTCCTACAGACAAGAATCCTGAATTACAACATCACCAACTACATTTTTTTCAGTGGTGAAGGAAATGTCTCATCCTGTCTGGCATTTCTGTCCAAAGGAGGTACTCAAAAGGAGAAAAACTGAGGAATTAAGAAAAATTCAAGTTTAGTAAAAGCCATGCTGTTGGCTAGGCAACTCTCAGTGAACAGCTTTCCTCTGCAGGATCTGACTTCCCTGCAGGAACGTTAAAAACAACTTAAAGACAACAAAATAACAACAATTAAAAGACTAAACAAATATTTTCAGGGTAAAATAAAGAAAAGTACTGAAAGCGTGAGATGACACAAAAAATTCAGCGATGTAAACAAGGATCACTGCTTTTCTTCCAAGACCAAATTCATCACAAGCATCTCCACTGCGAAAACCAATATTGGCTTATAGTCTCCTGTCTTAAGGGACCTGCAATTCCTCCCAAACTGTCACAGTCACATACCTTCATAATTCCATTTCCATATAATAGTGTCCTTCCAATTCTTAAATAAAATGAGCACAAAATGTTTGAATATAAAACAACCCTATTATTTCCAAACGTCCTTAAAAGGGAGCACAGAAAGCCTTACATGCCCACGAGCACAGGTAACTCTGACCTGGTCACTTCCAGAGAACTCAGTCCCACCCTGCTGATGGCTGGAAACATTTCCTGCAACTCAGCCTTGCTAATAGAGCTTCAGCAAGAGGAACTCCAAAGACTGTATCCCAACTTCCCTTCTAGCATGCGGAAATCTCAGGAAGTTGTTTGAACTCAATCTCCACACCATTTCTACCCAGTCAAAACAGAAGAAAAAGCAAACAAAAAAAATAACATCCTGCACTGCGCAGCCTACAAAATCTGTTCATTCCAGGGTTTCTCCACAGAAGACAGTTATGCAGCCACAACAAAGTAATGTCGCTTCCTTTCCCTGCAAAATAAATGCTGGTGTTGAAAAAGTCCACCTGTGCACTTACTGTGGGCAGTCTCAGTCAAGAGAGGAGCACATCTACAGCCAGCAATCAAGAAGAGCATTCAGGACTACCTCTGTATTGATTTTCAGCTGGGGTCCAAAACCAGGAATTTCCTTCCCCCCTCCTCCCTAGCTGTCCATTGATCTGAGAAGGAAGGAAAAAAAGCCAAAAAATGCTCGGACTCATGTTCATATAAACTTGATCATTTCTCAAATCAAAAGCAAATGATTATATTTTCCTGCTAGCACTTGCAAAAGAGCTGAAGCAGTTTGATCCATTGCTATTCATTCCTTCAAACACAGATCCAACCTTTCAGTCACTCTGTGTTTATTGGCTATGTGGAAGGTAAAGCAGCAAGGAGAACTAAAGGATTAATTCTCACAATAGTGGGAAGTAGGAGTCCTGGCTCTTGGGGCAGTGTGTGGGGGTGAAGGGAGAAGGATGAGTGCACAGGCTGCATCCCTGGTCTTTGACTTCCTTGCTGCGATTTCATCTTCTACCTAATATCATCTTAAAAGGGAGCTACAGCAGAAAGAGTGCTCCAATGACTTAAATGCAAAAAGCATTATGGAATTTTGCTTTAAACCTGCAAAGACTATGAGAAGGGGTTACATGTGAGATAACTCAAGGCATAGCTCAGCAGGGAAGGGAATAGCTAAGGCACAAACAGTTCATACTCCGTTTGCTGTGAGTCACACAGCAGCTGAACAGATTTATGATTCAGATGTTTTAGTGTTGGTTATCAGCGATTAGCTCAAACTCTAAGAAAAAAAGAGAGAAAGAGAAAGATTAAGCTTTTGTCTGCCCCAGCCCTCATCCTTCCTTTGCCTGGCAGCGGGGGTTACTGATTGTTTCTGTCCCTTTCTTAACATCAGAATGGCTCCGAGCCACACTCGCTACAGAAGCAATCACACTGCCAATATCATCATCAACACCAGATACAGCAGCTAATCATTTAAGTGTGACATCATTTATTCAGGTACAGCCTACACAAGTATATTTGTAAAATTTGGTTATATCACAACTTTAAAGTGTGAGGCTTTTTCCAGCCATAGAGATCATTTGAGACACAGAAAGGGTTGACAAAGAGGGACTGGTTTTGCTAACTGTGTCTTCAAACTCTGTATAAGCCCAGTAACATACACACAAGACGGCTTCATGCATCTTAATGGCATTTAACCTCACAACAGCCATGTATGTGGGCTTCTCAGAGATAAGCTAAGTGACTTGCCCAAGATCACACAGGAAGCCAAATGCAGAGCACTAAAACCAAGCACAACAACACTCAGGCTAGGCCTCTGACCATCGCAGCATTAATCCATTTCTAATTCAGTTTAATTGAATTTAATGCTCAGCTAACAGATTTATGCCAATCCACTATTACATGGTGTGGAGCTACACATTAGAGGAAGAGATTTGGGCTTTTCTGTGAATCACACTTCTACATGTAAATACATTGATGCAATCAACCTTAAGGACAGTCATCCTCAGCACCTCCACAATGGGGGGATCTGAAATGCTGCTGACCTTCAGAACCACTTCGCAGCTAAACTCTGTGGCTGTGGAGCACAAGGGAAAGAAGACACTTCATCACTCCATCTGCAGAATGATGTATATCCCCGTCTCAGATGACAGTCCAAAGTCCACATGAGAGCAACTGAACACAATGCCCAACTTTTCTACTGCTCAGAGCTCGTAACAATCCCCTTTCTGTAAGAGGCTCTACACTCTAAGGGGAGAGTGAGAGAATCAGGGTAATTCAATGATCTGTAACGGTGATATATCAACTATGGGTTATACCTGCTATAAAAACAGACTACCATCATAATACCTTGGTCATGGTTAAAGCTCATGGCAGTACCAGGAACTGCACAGGATGGCAGATCCCTCTCTTACAGATTCAGCCGGGACCACTAAACCCAGAAAACTCTGGACCAATGCTTACGTGCTGACCCAGTGTACAGCATAAGCAACAAACATGATGCTCTTGGTATGTCTCCAACCTCACACGTGCATGTTCCCTGATCACAGAGCCCGTCTGTGTACAATCCACCATGTCTGGAAGACAAACAGGCTGCACATCTGCACGTCAGTGGTGCGGCGGGTCCAACACAGAGAAGGAACATCAGGCTTATTAGGCAGAAGTCACACAGATAATCTGAGTGATTTCTATCCAAAAGCTCCCAGACAGGAACAGAGGAGGCCTCAGATTTTCCTGGACTGCTTCTTAAAATCAGAGCTGCTTTCCTTGCGATGCTGTGCACGGTGCGAGCAGATTAAGCTCTATTAGCATGAGACACTTTTGAACAGTACAAACTAGAACTAAACTTGGAATTAACCAGACTGGTGTAAAATTATACCTTAATGCCCACAGAAACCAGATTAAAAGACAGATGGTGAAGAGGAAAGAAGAAAAAGGAACAAAAAAGAAGAGTGGATTGGTTATACATATGTGGATTTACATTCTGTGAGCTTGGCACACATCTTAGAGGCATTTTTTATTTCCAGCACAATAGAAAGTTGCCTGACAGTGCTGGTACACTAGATAAGGGAGAAAAAAGAGCAGATGCTTTTGAAGGGCTTTGTAGTATGACTCTTCAACAGAAATTCAGAGACCAAGGTGCATAGGAGCACTGGGGGTAGAAAGCCCTTTCAGACACGGTGAAAGTATAAAAAGGGAGAAGAAAGAGGAAAAAGAAAATTTGTGTGAAGCAAGAGTAACTGTCAGGGTCCAGATGATAAGCAAAAGTGCAAGGGAAATGCACAGCAGAGATGCAGCCTGGGTAGTAGCGTGCAGAACCCTGAAAGTAGAAGCAATATAGTGGGAGCTGTCAAAAATGAAATAATAATAGTAGGCATGCTGAGGAAAGGAATGTAAAACATCATTACACCTCTGCATGAATGTAGCATGAGCCTCCACCTTGAACACTATATGCAGTTCTGGATCCCACATTTGGAGAATTTCTTTTGGAATATTATGGATGCTACAAGAGTACATGGGTTCACAGAAGACAGGTAAATTAACAGAAGGGGGGGGGGAAATCTATCAAAGCAGTTAAATACCAAATGAAGTCTCTGAGCTGCAAATGAGTCAGAGGCTGGTAGCACAGTCTATCACTGTATCTATCACAGTATCACTGCTTGATTGCCCCGAACTGATGCTCTTCCCTGGGTATCCACTGTACAAGAGACAGGATGCTGGGCTAGGCAGACCTTTGATCGAAGTCCATTTTTGCGAACAAGGCAGAAAAGGGTTTGTATTCCATGCTGAATCAGGCTGCGGATAGTAAAACTTGAACAGGAAAGAACGTGATTTAGATGGCAAATGCAGAAAACACTAGTTGCCTAGAGCTGAATGTCGTAGAGGAGGGAAAGTGTGAGGGTCCTAAAAAAAATAATAAAATCTTGTTACAGCATTAAAACGGAGGACAGAGATGAAACTTCTGATGGCAAGTATGTACATGAATACAGAAAACTGCACTTCAGACGTAGAAGAGAATAGAGACTTGATTTCACATGACTTGGGATGTAAGAAGGGGGACAAAAAAAGAGGGGATAAAAGAGCAGTATTGAAGAAGACTCCGAACATGTAAAAACTCCACTCTCCTCCAATGCCCCAAGCTATAAACAGAGTCAAGAGAAAAGAGATGAAAAATGCAGTTTGACACGCTCATTCAACTTCAAGAGACGAATCTGAGATGAGGCAGCGGAGATGATCACGTAATTAAGGTACTGGACAGACACAGGGAGATCAGAGTTCATTTCCCAGCTGCGCCACAGACTTCCTTCATGATGTTGGGCATTTCACTTTGTTGCTCCGTAAAACAGAAAATATTTTCTTAATGCACAGGAAAGCTGTGAGGCTGAATTCTTCAAGCATCTGAGTTGCACTGTGGTGTCTGAAGAAGCACAGTTAGGACAGCAAACACCAGGCACTTGCATGCCAAGGACCACATTTCACAGGCTGCTGAGACCAGACACAGCGTGGGATGTAACCACAGCGGCAGGGACAGGGGAAAGAATTCCATTGCAGGAAATCAGCGTGGGGAAATTAAACCCAGTAAGGTGTGAAGGGAAGAGGTTTCAAAGCCAGTCAAAATATAAGATGCAGGAAGTGAGCTTAAGGAGCTGAAAAGTTTGCAATGCCTCTGAAGAACAATGCTGCAAACTATAGGAAGGAATCAGCATGACACTACGCGGCGCAGGGATGAACAGGATGGTTCAGTACAATGTACCAAGTACTGCAGTATCTGAGCCTACATTCAAGATGCACTTGAGTACTTAGAAATAAAGAAACAATGCTTAGCCTAACATTTTCAATGCCTTCTGATTTTTTCCCTCTGCTATAAGAAATTCAAATGATTTAAGGTTTGTATATTAACTCTGTCACTAAAAGAGATACAAACAGACTCTGACTTGGAATACCAGCAGGAGCACAAAGTCTAAATGAACAGCAGTACAGGCTGCATGGATCCACTGAAGCTTTACTCTTAAATATTTAAGATACATTAATACCTTTAAAACTTATCTAATGGTAAATTTGAAATGACTAACCAGTAAGAGTGCTGAAACTTTCTCTGACTTTTAATCATTTAAATTATACTTAAAAATACCCAACCCAAGTATTTGCCAAGAGGTGTAAAACGACTCCCAGATTGAACTGACAGAACACAGAAGAGCCCAGAAGAGACCTTAATTGCAGGATAAATTGAGCCTTGACATGCGTGGAGCCCATCTGTGAGGGACTAAGAGCACACGCATAATTTCTGTTTATTCCCTTCATTCTGGATGAAATTTCATGGGTAACTTTACAACAACACAGCCAGAGAGGTGGCCATCTTGCCCACCCGCCTTCTCCCTTCCTCTCACTCACAACCCTAGGCATAACCAATGACTAGGCTGCACAGAGGTTTTAGGCATTTTAATCCTAAAACTGATTATCCAGATGAGTTTCCTTTGCCTTGTTATTTTGCAGGTAGATCAGCCTTTCTGTGTCCACCTTGCAGTCCTGCATGGCAGTGCAGCACAGCACATGGGAGGACACATCTGCTGCCAAGCATCTACCTACGACCCGAGCACAACCCCTAGTGCTCAGGGGAGCACTGAGCTGCAAGCCAAAAACTTGCTTTCTTTTGTCAATTTCTGAATAAAGTCCTTTTGTGATATCCTGAGATGTTGGCTTCATAGAGCCACTGAGCCCAGAGATTAGAAACCAAATGGGACAATTAGCTAACCGCAGTTTTAGGTGCAAAGCACCTCATTTAACACAACTGAATTCTAAACTTCATCATCAAACCCATTAAAAAAGTTCTAGAGCATTTTTTAAATTTTTTTTTTTTTTTTTAGCCAAGAGCACTTTAATACAGGTCATAAGCAAATAGTTTAGTCTGTGAACAGGAAGTTTGTAACTTAAAACACTAAAACAAATTCAAGAAAATGTACATTATAGGCATAAATTGCTCAAACACGTACAGAGGAAAATATTGACTTGAATGTAAAGACTGAATTTGGCTATAAATCTCCAGATCATAGCACGATCCAGAGATAATCCAACTTTACCTAGCATAAAAGGCAAAAAAGCATTAAAATCATATTTAAATGATGTTCTGCTGCTTGCTTGTTTGAATCGAAAAGTTAAAATCTCCAACTTTAACAAACATGGTTAAGCTTCCCAGAAGTCTGAGGGTAAAGGGTTGACAAGATACCTGAAGACCTTTTCAAAGCCCATCTCCAGAAAGAGAGGCTGTGTTGGCTACACCAAACAGGAGTATAGAAGGCATGGGAGCCACAGGATGCAGAACCCCACAGGGGCCCTTGACGGTGTCGGTAACGAGCAGGTCAAGAGCAGGCGCTGTAAAAACCCAGGGCAGCCTGCCACTGATGCCTGGAGTCACATAAAATTAATTTAAATTGAAAACAAACTGGCTCAGGTAGCACTTGCCCGAGTTTCAAACAGTGTTAAGAGCTAAGCGGCACATTACGCATTTTGCTGGCAGCTTGATCATTAAAATTAAATAGGAAGTGGCAAAGCTGCAGGGCAGGTGATACCATGGATTCGTGTATAAAACGCAACGATGAACTTGGAAATTACAGACACTTGTAAACCTTACTTTAGTGCCTGGTAAAATGGCTCAACTAGGTAGTTATGAAAGTTATATTAATGCCATGCAGCAGGCACAGATTAGCATGGTATTTCCATAAGAAAAATGGGCACCTCCATATTTTCTATAAGCAGCGTCAAGACAGTGGTAAAAGAAAAATTGGTAGACACAATTAATTTGAATTTTCAAATAGCCTTTCGTAATATTAATCACCGCAGCCTATTAGGGAAACTAGTCATGGGGTGAGAGGTAAACATCTGTCAATAGATTAAAGCTAATTTAGAAAAAACGAACAGCATGAATAAATGGCCAGTTTTCAGGAAGGTTAATGGGGGAAGTCCCAGGGGTGGATACTATGATCAACATTTAATATATTAAATGATCTGGAAAGGGGCATATACGAAGTGAAACAGGAAAAAAAAATTGTTGATGATACTGCTCTATTGGTTAGTTAAAACCAGCAAGAACTAAAAGAATAAATCTGAAGGGTCCACCCATGTTACAGCAGATAAATGTTAGTGCACACAAGTGCAAGGTTATGCAAATTGGCAAGGAGAGTTTGAACTAATTGTAGACATGGATGAGTTCCACATTAATTGTAACCATTCAGAGAAAGATCTAAATGCTCTTGTGGACAGTGCACAGAAATCATCTGCTTAGTTTCCAGTCATAGCCAAAACCACAAACCAGATGTGGAGCTTTGTATTAGAGAGAGATAAAGACTAATAAGGAAAGCACAATTTCTGTCTCCAACACTGCATTCAACCCATTTGCCTTCATAACAAAACCAAACATCAGAAACTTAAAATTCCAGAAAGAACTAACATAAATTTCCAGCTCCAGAAAGATGCTCATCTAAGAACTTAGTTACAAAATACACACATTACAAAACTCAGACTAATTGAACCCTTGTTAGCAAGACTTTGGATAGCCCACAGTCCATTAAAAAGCTTGCTGAATAGGAACCCTAATGATTTTCAAATTTCTGTGCTATGTTCAAGGGGCAGTAAGTAAGAGGTGAAACAATCCAAGCATATGATAACATAAAACAGGCAGAGAAAGCCATCTGGATGCACTTATTCTCCATTCCCACCCTCTTTTTCTCACCATAAGACAGGAGCAAGGAGTTGTCCAACTAAATAAAAGACAATAGATTTAGAAGTGATGAAAGAAAATACTGCTGCACCCATATTGACAAAACTAACCCACAGAACTCTTCCCTGCAAGGTATTTATTGAAGTAATAATCCTAATAAGATTAAAAACCACAAAACATCAACAGTGTCAGCAACTGGAGTCAGGAGAATTCTGCAGTCTTCCCACTTGTCTTTGCAGGATTTTATCTTTCTTCCAAGGCTTCTAATATCAGGCATGACTTGTGATGAGAAATGAGAAGCTGGGCCAGTGGCCTCATCCAGAACCTCCTCAGAGGGTTAAGTGTGAAGACACGGGATGGTTTGTACATGAAAGTAGCTCAGAATGAAAGAGGAAGGAAACAAGGAAGACATGATTTTAACCTCATTGTGTGAGTTGCATTCAAGGAAAAGATGCTTTAAGTCACCACAAGAATAGCATAAAAAAAAAAGCTGAGAAACAGAGCCTTTCATGTTTAAAACATTTGGTTTTCTCTGAAAAGTAGTAGGATGCAATATGAACTCTACACTTACTATCACCAATTCTTCCATCCAAACCAAACAGGAGACTTTTTTTGCAGGTCTTTCCAACACCTTCCCATCCCTTCAGATGAGAGTGAGGACTTTAAAGTAGAACAGCTGTTGCTGAATTGTAACATGAACGGACAAACCCTGGAGTGGAAACTGTTGTGATGCTAAAGGGGAGAAGGGCTGCATATTTGCCCTGGAGGTCACAGAACATGGCCTACATCATGACACTTTGGGCAAAGAGAAAGGTGTATGTGACATTACCAACCTGATGGCCATCCACCACCAGAGAAAAAGAACGGTGTTTAATGAGATGTCAACCTTTTGTCCCTGCCAGTGAGGGAAAACATCATCAAAAGCTGCCCACTGACCACAGCTGGTTAACCTCCAGAGCACTGACACAACACAGCAAAATACGTATCTGAACTGTCCCCACTCCCCTACTTTGTCAAATAATCCCAATATTGGTTACTGAGATGAACCCACTACTGATTCGTGATACTAACCATGCCCTGCTTTCCAATCCACTTTATTGAGGATAAAATCCAGAGACGCAAAAAGCACACAAAATTCTATTCCCAACCCTGGATTATTTGAAAGCTATTCCCTGACAGACACAATGTATTTGTCTAGGGTAAGTGTTTCAGGAGCAGAACTTCCTATTCCTGCTTAGGAACCCTTCCGTGTGCTTAGAATCAATTTTATTCTCGGTTCTCCTATTATTTCAATCATCCAATTTCCTTGATCTATCCAATTTCCTTGATCTCTTGCTGTCTCTGTCCTATAGATACAGGTAAGCATCCAATATATTCAGGCCTTTCAATCTTTCATTACAGTAGGATCATTCTCACACTGTTATTCTGGTTGATACTTTGTGACTTCCCCAAAATTTGTTAAATCTTTTCCATACTAAGCTGTTCAGAAATAAGGTTACACAAAAGGGCAGGAGCTATATTTAAGAAGAAAACATCACCCTCTTACAACCTCTCTTGATCTAGTGGTCTGCTTTACTCTCTAAAACAACAGAACATGGTGCTGGGCTCACAACAGACACGACCCATTATATTCATGGTGTTTTTAAAATAATAATAAATTTGGTGCAATTTGGTTCTCTGAACTGGGAATGTTCTCAAAGTATCTCCAAGAACTGAAGGTTCAAGTAAAATATGAAATACTGATTTTGGCTAAAAGTCACAAGACATGGCACACTTGTTCTCACATTCACAATGCTCCCATCAAGTAGCTCTGGCTTAGATTATTTATGCCCAGATCTGACAACATACCACCTTGCAATGTGAATTTCTTTATCTGTACTTTTAATCACTCTCTAGCCTCTTGTACTTGAGTAGTACTCCTTCAGCATTTTTTACATCCATGAATTAATACACTGCCAATTTCTTTCTCTGAATTGTCAGTGAATTTGAGACAAACTACTTCTGCTTGCTGCAGCACCCTGATACATATGCTCTCAAAGCAGTTTAGTTACAGGCTTGCCCAGGGTAGGGAGGGAGGATCTGAGCAGTTTTGATTATTGCTTTTACAGTTCTCAATATAAAGAAGAACAAATGAGACAAATCAGGTGTTTTTAAATAACTAAGTTATAATCACGTGTTACCTACCCTGAATGACAGCACTTAATACAACATCATATTAAGTGCTTCACTTAGATTTCTGAAACAAAGGAAACTGCAGGAAACATATAACTAAAGAAAAGCCTAAAAGTCAAGTTACCTTCCATCTGAAGAATTTCTCTGTGTATTTACATGCTATTAATCAGCATGCAGTCTAATGTTAAGTCCATTTCCAAAGGCACACGTGTTTTAGTTATGCCAGAGAAAGCAGTTGGCTGATGAGGGCAGGTTACTGGAAGACAGGACTCACAAATTTTCTGGAAGCACGTGAAGTGTCTGGAGCTCATCCATGAACACCACACTGTGAGCTCTGCAGACCACGTCATGTGCCAGCAGGACAGTGGTTGAGCAGCCCGGGTTCACTTCCTTGCCCACTGCCCCCCTCTCTCCCCTGCGAGCCCAGCTCTCTGTGCCACTTGCAAAAAAACTCCCAAAAAAACCCAGAGACAGAAAAGAGACTCCAAAGGATCACACACACCTCCACACGCTGTTAGCATTTCCTTAGCAAAACTGGGATGCTTCACATCTTGGCTAGAGCTCAACAGAAGAACGTATCCGCCAGACTGGGTCAGACCCAAGGTCCATGGAGCCCAGTATCCTGCCCCAGACAGGGACTAGCAGCAAATGCTTGGCGGGTGCGTAAGAATGGCGCAAGCATACCATAAGGTTCCCCCCTACCGGCTTCTAGCAAGCTGTGGCTTAAGACTTCCTGTGCCAGAGATTGTATCTTTGTGCTTAATTGCCCTCGATGAACTTCGCTTCCATGAATTTGTTTAATTGCTTTTTGAACCTATCTCGACTTCTGGCATCCACAACATCCTGTGGCAATGAATTCCAGTTTAATTATGTCTTGCATGAAAAAATACTTCCCTTTTTTGAAGGAAATTACTTCCTTAAAAAAAAAAGAAAACACCTAAAAAACTTCCCCGAAACCACCAACCAACTAGCACTATGTAAGACTACAAGTTCTGGTAAAGTTATGCAGGGGCTTTAAAAGAAACCACTGCCTTCAGTTGTCCTACCAGGCCTTCTGCAGAAGGTTACTGCCCAGACTCCAGATAAGACTGCTGGTGCTAAAGGTGGAGCTACATGATGGCGGTGGATGATGGTCCTAAACGAGCTGGGAACTAGCAGTAAGTTGAAAACAAATGTGTTGTCTACATTCCTGACTTTTGTATGCACTTGCAAAAATCCACTGTTACAAGACAGGATTTGTTCCCAGCTAGAGTGTAAGGAAGGGTCTTGCATTCTAAAAAGTATCCTGTATTACACGTTAATAACTGTAAGTGCTGCAACCCGGTGCAAATGATCAAAAAGAACATTATTCTTTGCCTTGCTTGTACTATTATATTTTATGGGCTTAGTGGCTATATAGTCCCACTGCTTCAGATCCACAAAAAATAAACTGAAATACAGAAAGAGTGTAGAGAAAATATTCTATGAAACCTCTTTCTACTCTCCCCTCCTTTCTTGATAATCCAAACCAAATAGCAAAAAGAGTCTTTCTCTACATTGGGTTTTATTAACACAGGGGAAACTGTACCCATTGCTTTCCAAAAGTGGAGTCCAAAGGAGTTACCAGGGCTGACAGTTGTCTCTGTAATAAATGAAAGCACTGGGGGCCTTTGTATGACCAAGAGACCAGGCACAGGCATGGGTTCCTCCTCACTGCTAGGTAAGGCTTTAACAGGGTTGACTAATTCCCCATCTCCTGTCTCCCTAATCTGCAGGAGTGCTTGAACCAGGCCACTCTACATTATAAATAGGTCTACCTAACTGAGCTGAACATCACTCCACTTAACCCAAAATGAGTCCAAGTGGTATTGCAGGGACTGCTCACACCAGCACTTCCAGGAAGGCATCTCTCACACTGTAACTGTAGCTGTTCCAAAATTACTTTCCCACAAAAAGTGTGGGGCAATTTGTTAATTTTCTGGAGACACAAGACGAAAATAGGGAGGTCCCAGAGGGCTTTGAGCACTCAGGTGTTCTACCCTTTAGTGCACAGAGGGATAGCAGCCCAAATGACTGCAATGCTTCCACCACAGGCAAACCACCTTACCCTGTGCCAAAGCACTTGCTAAGCTCGTCACAGACCTTGGAGCAGGGGCACAGAGGAGAAGGGGAAGGGCAATACCCAGGGGAGATCAAATTCTCCTGTGAAGACATGCTTGAGGCTGACAGCTGGCAAGCACTGTCCTCCACGTTTCAGAACACTCCTCACGTTTTACCTATTTTTGTTAATATTTATTGCTGCTGTACCCCAAGAGCGAGGCTTGGGGCCAGCTTCTTTTTGGATGGGTGACAGCAACCAATACAACAACAAAACCCAGCATTTAGCTTTCCTGAAGCCAGGCCCTTCCTCTTCATCAGCCAAACACAGAAGTGCACTCAAACCCCATTTTATTTATTTATACACGTTGCCGCACTCTCTATTCCTGGCAACTGGCGCTCATGACATAGTGGCCTGGGACATGCTAGAACAGGGCTCTGGGTCACCTTGTAAGTGGTGGCAGCAGCTGCCTCCTGGATCAAGCGTCTATTAACCAGCAGCTCCAGAAGGCTCTAAATTAAGTTCTCCACTCCATTCTCACGGGGGGGGGGGGGAAATCC
>VWZG01009588.1:455996-479479 GCA_013396735.1 Grallaria varia
AGAATATGCCACCACCAAATTCCTATTTTCTTCCAGAAGGACTTGCTGAAGTTTCCCCAACGCTCCCTCCTATCCTTGCCAAGATAAGTCCGGGTTTCTGTCAGGAGCCCTCCAGACTACGCAGGACCACTCGTTATTCCAGCTGCTGGGGCTTTTCANATCTGAAGTGTTGGGCCCCAGCTGTGAACTCCTCTTGTTTTTGTTTTAGGGTAATTAATGTTCCCTTGAATAGAGGCAGGGCATGGGCTCCCGTTCCTGCCGTTTTCAATGCTATCAGCAGCCCGGACTGGACTGGGCTGGGAGCGGCGGGGGGAGGTTTGTATTTCCTGCCATCCCCTGTAAATGAGGTAACGCGAGCATGGGGGGCTGGAGGCAGGGCACCACCGCGGGGTGAGCCCCTCAAGCCCTGACAGCCTGCTCCCCAGAAACCTCTCCAGAGAGCCACTCGCCCCTTCCCACTTCACCGCGCTTATTAATTTTGCTGCCAAGGCAGGGGACCCTCGTCCCCCCGATCCCACCGCCTGCTCCCCTCTCCCACCCCGAGCTCCCCTCATGCCTGAATTAGATACATTCCCCCTGTGCTCCCAGACGTCTCCATCCCCTCGTCCCCTGACAGAGCAATCATTTATCAAGTTGTTTCACGCGTTGTCGGGGAGGGGGGCCCCGGGGGACGGGGGTTTGTTTCGTCCCTTTGTTGGAGCTCCACAGGACCGTCCAGCTTAGTCTCCAGCCAACTGCTGAGAGTTGCCGGAGTCCGGGAGCAAATGTTAAAGGGGCTGCCTTTCATCTGCGGGCTGATCCTGCTGCCTTTTCATTTTATTCTTCCAGCTTCTGGGATGTTACTTGCTTACACGCCCCCACACCCACCCCGCTATCATTCTGCATGCATGTTTTTGAGGGAGCAGGAGCTTATTTTCCATGTGCTGGTCTCTTCTCCCTCCCTCAGCAGCGTCTCCTGCCACCAGCGCACACAGCCTCTGGGAGTTTTGGTTTTTTATACCACTGGCCTTTTTCTCATCTTTGAATGTAAGATACCATAAGCCAAATTTGGTTAGGGGCAAGTGCTGCTTGTGCAGCCCATCTCTTCTTGGAAGTGCTTTGGTGTATCACAAGCTTTTATCCCCCTGCTCCATATGCCTTGGAGATGAGTAACTACCTAGAGCACACTGCCATCAAAACAGAGTATTTAAAATAAAAGGGAAAAAAAAAAAAAAAAGAGACTGTTTGGCAAAAGAACTAAGTAACGCTAAAGGAAAAAGAAACGTCTTGAGCCCTCTCGTGCTTTAAGCGCTCTCGTGCTTCCCACATGTAGGACTGGAGGACAGATGATCTGCCCTGTGTTGCAGACTGCTCACGCAGCAAGCTTGTGGCACGTCACCTCATCCCTCTGCACCACACTGTGCCTCACCTGAGAGACCAGGATGCTGCCCCGCTCCGGGAATCCCGCCTGCATGTGCTCACTAACCAGCCACTAACACCCTTAGGATTCCTGGGCAGAAGGAAATGTGGAAATATAGACTGCATTAAAGCAGGGATGTCTACCTGCACCCCTAAGCAATGTTCTGAGTTACCTGCTTGGGAACAACTGAGTAACAGAGGATAGCCCAAGGAGATGAGAATCCAAACACACCACTTTGTTTACCAAAGCCCATACAAAGTGCTTGCAAATCTTATGGCTGCATATATTTTTGGACAACTACAGTTAGTTACAGTCTGTTTTCCAGCAAGCTGCCAAGACTGTCCTCTGTCGATTATGCGTTAGCATTTCCCAGCTATAGCTTGTTGTATTTCTTAGTTTAAAGGATTGACAGCGCTTAAAGGCAAAAAAAAAAAAAAAATCCTACTTGCTTAGCAGCTAAGTAGCCATTGTAAATTCCACACATTTCACAGCACAGAGGGCAGGAACTGCCCGAGATCTGATGTATTCCTCTCACCACCTTGCCTCCATAACTCTTCCTTGTGGAGGAGAGCTGGATTCATTTGCTTCCCAAGTCAATCAACAGAGTTCATGAGTCAGCCAAGGGAATGCTGAAAAGCAAGAGGGTACGCTCCTGCCCCCAGGAACTGATTACTCTGCCTCTTAATTGTTCCCAGATTCTATTATCCCCGAAGAGACTGAAGCAGCAGCAGCACCAGCCAGCTTGTTGACAACATCCACTCCATACAGGCAACCTCATCAGACGTACAGAAATTTGCATTTCTGCAACCATGGATCTGTTGAGACTACAATAGTTGGGCTATTAAAAAGTTAAGTCTTACAGAAAAATCATCTGTCTTCTAAGTAAGAGCTGCATATCCTACAATTTTGAGTCTGCTAGTAATCACACAATCAGAAAGCCATCTGATAGCAGAACAGTTCAAACCAAAAACCAGTATGGCACTCTGTATATTGCTGATCCAGGCAATTCCCTCCATTCTCATTTCCTTTAATTCCAGGAGCCTTAAAGCTCATTTTCCCCTCTCTCCTCCTGTCCTCAACCAAACATGGACACCCAAACCCTTATTTCACTCTACACTCATTGTTAACTGGTGTATTTCAGACTTTACACTGCTACACAGCCTCCCTGATAACTATTCCTTTCATATAATCCGTGCAGACTGCTGACTCTGCAACGGTTCAGGTGACAGTGTGTGACGAGAGAAATGTTACATTTAGGACTGTAAAACCAACCTGAGGTCTGTCCCATTATTCAAACCCTTTATAACAGTTATAAAATGTGTAATCACATACATCTCCATTACACTTCATTCAGTACAAGGGAGTGTGAGACTAAGAAGTAAAGACAGCTGTTCCATATTGATTTTCATCCTTCTTACTCTTTATGAATCCCTATGCCTAATTTGCTCCATCACTTCTGAGCCTGGCCACCAAATAAGCTATTAATCGCTTCACAGACCTTTTTCTGTTGTGGCCTCCACATAGCATCTCAATCCAATAAGCATTAACTCTTTTCACAATCTATTTACAAGTTAATGATTTTTAATCTGATTTGACAAATGAGAAATTGGTGAGGAAAAAATTGATCAACACTAGCAAAACTCACCACTCCATTTAAGCATTAACTGGCTGCACATCTATTCCCTCCACCCCCAAAAAGAATGCCACAAGCCCCATCCTTGGCATTTTTATGTCAACATTTAAAACACAACAGAGATTTAAATGTTGTTTTTCCCAGGGCTGGATAGGTAATACACCCCAGAGGCAGGGAAAGCAACGGAAGGAACCTGTGGCAGAGACTGGCTCTTCCCTGCAGCACCATTACCAATTTCAATTTCTGCACTTTTTAAAGCTAAAGTTTGGCAATACAGTTAAGACAGCTTCAGAAATGCCACAAAGCAGTACAGAGCATAAACTCAACTCTGCCATTTTTAACACACCTTCCTGTTTTGGCTCTGTACTGGCTGTCACCTGTGGCTATTCCTCAGCTGGCTAATTTAGCAAATGAAAAACACACCCTTATCTGGATCATCTGGATGGCCAGCTGCTGGGAATGAAGACACTGAAAAAGCCAGGGCCCAAGCCAGAGCTCTGGAACACAAATGGTGGGTGATGGAGCCTTTGCCATCTGTGCTTCAGCCAATGCAGTAATTTGTGGAGCCTGCCTGTGATGTCATTGAAGACCTCATGCCAGTCTCTCTTGGCTTCACCCATGCTCCTTCCCCATTCCCACAATAGTTTGTGAATAACTGTGTTGCCACAGCTGAGGAGAAGCACGTCTTGAGCTGCTTTGAAAGAGAGCATTGCCACCCAGTCAGGTAAATGAAGGTTTCTTGTGAGAAATGAGGCATAAGCAACTCACCCGGAAGCCCTAAGGTTCTGCAACGAAGACAAGTGCTGAGACTGAACATACAACTTAACATGAGTATGTTGCTGTTGGCAAAGCTCATCCTTATTCATCTATTTGTACTCCTCTTCCACTCCTTTTAGGGCTCTATTGTAAGCCAGACAACCAAAATATTTTTAGCTAAAATAAAACCAAAACCAGCCCCCTCCAAAATTTAACTTCGAACCCTGGATCATTCCTCCTCCTCCCTTCATAAGCACAGCCCCACAGAGTTGAACTGGTGGATGAAAAGGAGCTGTGATCTCTCAGGGCAGAAGTGGGGAGAGCCAATGGGCCTTCCATCTGCCTTGTCGCTGGCTAGATAGATATGGCACCACAGCCTCACATAACCAACAGACATTCTTTCTTTTCCCATGACTTGTCTTCATCTCTCAAATCCTGCCCACCTTCAAACTTCTTTAGCAAACGAGGTGAGAATCAAATAGCCAACAGCTTCATTCAGTGCCTAGCCTTGGTTTGCACTCTCAGCACCATCTGCCCTTCAGAGCAACCCTATGGAAAAATCACATGACCCTGTAATTAAAACCAATCATCTACAGGTACAAGGTGCTGAATTAAACGTTGCAAAGAAAACTGTAAATCTATAGTTTCCTGTCAAGTAATTGAATTTGTAATTATTTAGCATCAGTTTCAACACAAAAAAAAACCACCCCAAAATAATAATGTACAATAAACACCTCAGTATCATGACACAGCAGTGGTTTGAAGCAGCCACCTTCTCTACCATCACTACCAGTTGAGCTCAAGTACAAATTACACTAGGAGGCAAGCACACAATACTGGTCTCTGAAACCATCACTGCAGGCAGAAATGCTGAAGTGTGCAGGACCATCCCCATTTTACGGGCAGCCTTACCCAAGGGTAAGGTAACGGGCAGCAGTTTAAAGTGGGGGGTTTTTCCCCCCACGGCTAATAGTTTTCAACCAGTGACATGATGGTGAGCAGCTGGATTTTCATGGTATTGCTATTGCTCACAACTGCCCTGTGAGAAAGTTTGGAATTCTGCTTCTAGCTGGTGACATTTTTTATATTTATATCAGCACCGAAGGTGAAGCATTATGAGCAATAATCACGCATGCCAATATTTTCATTATTAAAATGTAAGAGTCAAAAAGTGAGGTTTAATTTCGATGTCTTGTTTGAGCCGGTGCATTCAGTTCCTCTTCATCATCCATGGAGAAAAGAGGGAAACACCTTCAGAATGATTCATGTCACTCTAAAATAGACTCCTCTCATCTCTCAAAGTTCAATTTCTTTCCACTGACAGTGATAAACTCCTGCATGATCAGTCTGACATGACCGTCCACTTTGAACATTAGCTTATTCTTGCCCCTTTGCTCATCCTCACCACTTATTCCAACTCAATACCACGGTATGGTTGGCACAACTATTTGCCAGGCCATTCTGTGAGCCAGCTCATAAAACTAATCCAGGCAAAAAATAACTGAAGGGAATGGGAGTTGAGGTGGTTTGTGTTTTTTTTCAATCCACCGTCCAGATCAGCTGCCCAACCTGCTTCAGTTTAGCCCCAGAAGGAGTTGCACTGACATACCTGAGAATGTGCTCGTAGGGATGCAGGGACTAGACAGTCACACAGATTTTGGTCATGTAGGAGTGAATGAAACAAGCTATGTATTAAAAGACTGAAGGCCCGCACTCTTGGCTATCTGTTCTCAATAATAAAACAAATAAAAATCTTTCTGTCTGGCCCAAGGCATTTCTCCCAAGGCAACAGCTGCTATTTTGTGTGGTGCTAACCCACAGGTCCCATCTGAGTGCCTGCATAATGACTCCTGAAGGAAGGCATGAGTGCACAATCAACAATCATCCCTCAAAGGCAAACTATTCCCTACAGAATGAAAAAAGACCCGGCAGTTTCCAACCCTGGCTTATTACCAGTCACATTTTGAACAGAGTTTAAAAAAAAAAAAACCACAAACCACAAACAAGCAAACAAAAAAACACCAAAAACAAAAAACACCAGCAAAAGGTGTAATCCTGTCTCAGAACTAACAGCTCCCCTTTTGCCCAAGCTTAATTTCAGTTTTAGACCATGCATTGCTACACACTCTTAAAACAACTCTTCTGACAATTCTGCTCTATTTTTGGAGGGTGGGAAAAGAACAGAGAAAAACATTATGGATTCTTCAAGCCATGATTAACCTGACCTATTGCTGGTAACAGCCAGAATCCAACCACGAGGTTGGACTAGAGACTTACAGATGTTAATTCTATATTGGAGCTTCCTTATTGGTCTTTTCTGAAATCAGGTCTTGACTGACTTCCTCTCATAAAGGTCTCCACAGGTCATTTACACCTTTAATGTCTCAGCCTCCATTTAGCATCACCCCTCTCTGTTCAGAACCTTTCTCTCACTCTGTTTTCCAAGTAAGCCATAGCATAAAACCTAGGTACACAGCATGAACATTCAGGAAAAGTAGAAAGCAAAGCGTGACACCAGGGTAAGACACCAGTGTGGCAACACTCTACCCACTACGACCAAAGGAATGTGATGAACAAGCATTTGGGGCTGGATTCGCGTGTCTATATGAATACTAAGAGGTACACACAAAGGTATGGTTGAGTAATGTTCAACATACCTCGGACCTTTCAATGGAAGAAGGAGGCATTAATGTACCCTGTCTCCAAGCTGCAGCAGGTGCTACTTGCCATCCTGTTTCTTATTGCATCCAGGAAAAAAGCAGAAAAATAAATCAGGGAAACGAGGATGGCTCCTTACTTCCCAGCTATAGGAGAAAGGGCAGCAGCGGAGAGGATTTTTCCTCCTTGGTTGCAAAGGAGTAAGCCACTCTTCTGGTGCCACAGATCACAACAAGGGGAAGAACAGAGACTCTCAATTGCCCTCTCTCTGGGCAGAAATTCCAGACTACAAGTAAGAGATTCTATTTGGCATCTGGGTATTGGTCCTACAAGAGGACTCTGCACTAGCTAATATCAAGCATCTGCCTCTTAAACAGGAAACATCACAGAAGAAAACGTCGCCCAAACACATTAGTTCCTTTGCTTCCAAGGAACCCAGAAATATCCCCACACAGTTCAGCATTTCCTACCCATACCCTGCCCCGCCAAGCCGCCGGGCCAGGGCTCACATGTAACATAACTTTTGTTTTGCAGTACACCCAAGATCCAGGCACATCCTCTCTGCTCGAGTGCGTGTAGGTCATCCTGCTAATTTTTCTGAGTGGCAGCGGGGAAATAAGCACTCAGAAAAAGAGAAGATGGGGAACTTGCAGAGCCCCAGCCATTTGTTTGGCTCAGACACAACTTCAAGGACCGCTGTAATTGTCTAGAAATCAAACAAGTGGTTGATAGCACCAATTAACACCTTCCCGCATAACAATACCTTCATCTCATCTCTCCCCATTCTCTCAACAGCTTAACATATTGGCACCCTGAACGACTCCTCTCCCAGACTACAGACGAACAATCAAGCGAAGGGAACTGAGGAATGAAGGTGTGCCCACTGTGTCCTAGCATAAGAGGCTGCACAAAGTACTAGAAGTTACAAAAAAACTGCATTAGAATAAAAATTTTTAAAAAATCAGAAATTGACTCGAGACAGCTGAGAAGGTGAAACTAATCTATAGAAATATTCTTTTACTCAGACTCAAAACACTTCTTCTTAATAGCTACAAGCTGAGAAGACTTTTTTAATCTTCCAACAAAGAATACAAATGCCCTCTTGGCACAGGGAGGGAAAAGCCCTCTGAGCAATTTGAACAAATTAGGGGAATATTAAAAAAATAAACCACTTCATATTTTCTCTAGAATAAAGAAGCAATAAAAACAACTAACTTCTTATGATTAAGCTGCCTCCTCTAAGTTTCTTGGGTGAAAGTTTATGAGCTCAACTACATACAAGAGTCTAGCGTTACAGGAATATGTAAGCCTGTTCCTGTAGCACTCCATATTCAGCATATGGATCGGGTACCGCACGGAGCAGCAGTCAGGTCATGTGAACAAACAGAATAGCCCACAGACAAAACTTTGGGTTCTGACGAGACGCTGCTCTCTGTGGTTACAGCGTAAGTCTGGAGTACATTGACTTGAACCCACTGGACTTGCCCTAAAGTTACACTTCTGTGACTGAACACAGTGTTATGCCTGACAGGGAGAGGAAAAGGGCATGGACTTCTGTTTTCTCCAAAACACTGTTTTATTAAACTAATAGGACTATGGATGTGAGATTCCCATGATTAAAGAAAAACAAGCCCATGGACAGGCAATACCTATTAGATCAGCAGCTACAACGAGAAAAAACAAACTGCTTCTGGATTGAGAGCTGTCTGGGGTTGTTGGTTTTTTTTGTTTTTTTTTTAATTGCCCCAGAACTTGTGCTACCATTTAAAACCACAAAAAAATTAGCCTTGCCTGAAAAGAAGGCTAATTACCTTTCCGGTGACACTGCGCATCTACCTTGGGACTCGCTGGAGGGGTAGCTGCAGCTTGGGCACATTCCCAACAGGGAGAAGCCTTCAAGGCTTTGCTCCTCACCAGAGCTGGGAAGGCAAGGAAGGACGGCTGCTGGGAAAGGAGCAATAATCCCAAACCGGCTAAACCAGGCCGCCTTCCACCACAGCCCAAGGGCTTTCGCCTCCAACATTGAAATGCTAATCTGACTTTGTAAACCCATAAACAAAAACAAAGAGGAAGACTCAAGAGGTAAAAAGCCTCCCTTAACTCCATCGCCAAACCCAATCTCCAGCATTCAGGCTCTGTCTCTGTCTGACAGAGCATGATTTTACCCACAGGAGTGGGTCCCACAAGCTCCGATATAAAAATTGCTGGCAGGCAGCATCTTCATGGTCAGATGCATTTAAATGGCCACTGCCACCACACACTGGAATATCCTTTGTTTCAGAAACCTCTGAATTCTTACTGCAGCAACAGGCCCGACACAGACCCGCTAGCCTTATTTACTGTGCTTTTACAACAGGACACCATCAAGTATTAGTAACACTAACACCTAACTGGCTTCTGCAGCTGGGCTCCAGCTTGACCTTGCATGTGCTGCACGCACTTTCCCTGCCTCCCCAAACCCACACTTTTAAGACCTATGCCTGCCCACTGGCTCACAAAATAGGGTCAAGCGCCTTCCCAGAGACCCCGGCTGGGAGTCCGAGGTGGGAATGGTACACCTGGGTCTGCCGCACGATGGCTTGAGGGTGTGTAGGAAGGACAACAAAGGTCAGCTTGTGGGGAGAGCAAGTCTGATGGCTTCCCTTGGAAGTGGAGATGCTGAATCTCGGAGATCAATAGGGACACGCGATCCCAAGGCTCGCTGGCTCTTCTCTCTGCTCTTCCTTCAAACCCTGTCAGCATACCCACATCCGCAGAGAGTTAGCACAGGGGGTCACGTCTCACCAGCGAATGCTCCCGGCCAGAGGGAGCACTGAAACCATCTAATTACCCTGAAAGCTGCCCTTTTGTTTCCCATCCTCCCCGTTTTCTTCAGTCTCCTGACCTGTTTTCCAAGGCACTTAGGACTGCTTGTCATGTGGAAGCCAGATTTTAAAGACAAAGCAGTGACTCAAGATATTTATCCCTCTGCTGACTCCAAGGGCACTGCTGCTATGACCAATCTTCAGGGGAAAAGAGGACACATTCAGCAACGCGGGTCAGGGGTAAAGGGAAAGCTGTTCTGCACGACACAGCAATTCCTTACTGGGGTAGCTGAAGCCAACCATGGTTAACTTAGGCCAGAAGGTCCAAGGGCTCTTCTCTGCCAAGTTTAGCTTTGGATGACAGTGAAATGTGCTTAATTTGACAGTTTCATTTTAACATGTATGGGCAAAGTCTAGAAGGAGACGGTGGCAAAAGCAAGGGAAGAGAGTTGGATTATTATAAGGTAGCTTTCCTGTTGCCTCAACCCCGTGCTTAGTACTAAAAATGGATACAAAAAAATTATAGATGCTGATTCTTCACCCTAGCAATGAAATGATCAAACACAGAGTGTCTTCAACATGGTAACAATATTCTCACACAGTAAAAAAATTTAGCCTTCCAATATAAATTTCAAACTGCCACACCTCTAGCAGTACAGAAGCTGAAAGCTTTAGCCCAGCATTGGGGCTGGAAAACACAAAGAAACTCAAACTCTCTGCTCATTACTCTTTTCGTATTTTTTTTTTTAACTATAATAGAAGAGAGCCATGGCACTGATATGAGCGACTTGTACGTCTTCCGCAAACTATAGGAAATACACTCCTGTGAGCATGTGCAAAATGCAGTTCCTCGAGCAGACACTGCAGCAGTAGAGTGAAACAGTGGTCAACAAGAAGTTTGAGTAGTGGAATTCTGCCAAATGCATGGAAACAACCTGGCTTGTCTGAGGCTCTGTGCCACAGGGACTGGGAAGAAAAATGCTTCAGAAGTACAGGGGAGCATCTTCTGGTCTCTGCTTGACTGTTTCTCTTCAAGAACTGTCAAGTGCATCTTTCTTCACTAAACACCTGCTTTTCACCTGAAGGTGATACTAAGCCATGGGCTGTTTCACAGTGCATGCCTTGGCAGCGACTTCCATAAGCCCAGTGCATTCTCTAGGCCTTTTGGGGATAAAATTTGTTGATAGAGCATTGCCGGACATACTGAACACATACCAGGTATGCCCAATGTCAGATAAACTGGAGGGGTACAACAGTGTGTCATCTTCTCCTCTCATGATCAGATAGACCACTCTGGCAGTGCAGCATTGGCTACCTCATGACCACCACACCCTTCTGCTCACAGTCCCCCACACTGGGGAAGTTGCCCTCTCCATTTCACACAAGTGCATCCCAGGCATGCAGGGCAGTGAAGGGTTAATTTAATTAGTTCTGTGTGTGCTCAAAGAATTACAGGCAACTTCATTTAATTATTAAGTAGCCAATCAGGTAATCTCTGTATCTGATTAGCACGCTAATGAAATAATGTCTTCCAGTTCAAAGCTGTCATTCCAATCAGGAGACAGCCCTTCAGCTAGGAGGAAAAGCTGGCCAGGTTTCCATGGGCTCAAGGCTTTGGATTCTGAAGAGGGGATGGGAGCAGGGAGCAGAAATCTTCCCACCTTCTCTCTCCTTGTCTCTGCACAGAACAGCAAGGCTCTCCCTTCCAGATGGGCAGGTACATTGCTTCCAGAGAGGCTCCCTGATGCTCCAGGCAAGCATCCTGCATCACCACCACCTCAGTGCCCCTTCTCTGGTCCCTCCCAGATGCGCAGGAAGACTCCAGTCGACCAGTCTGGAGAGTGCCAGGCCATTAGCACATTGCCTAGGCACTGCCAACTCAGAGATCTGCTAAATATGTGGGGTATGGCTCTGCTATGGTCCACATGGGAGAAGAGTCACACGGCAAAGCCATTACAGCACTAAGAGGAAGCCAGAAACCCTCCTCCCTCCCCCATGCCACGCTCTGCTACTGCGTCATATGCAGTTATTTCCAGTCTGGGTAAAAGTGCAAGACGGCAGCTGTCACACGAGGCAAGGACTTGCCCCTTTTAAACAGGGATTTCAGGACTAAATGACCCATTACAATTAACACAGCTGCAAGAACTGGGACACTTCCACACAGCCCAAGAGGGGCTTTGGGAGTGGGGGAGAAAAGGAGGAGACAAGCAGAGGGTCAAGATCGTACTTCCAAGACCTGGCATGGAGTCTCTCACCTCTCTGCCTTTTAAGTATCAGCTCAGCTGTCCTCTTCCAACTGCTACTGTTCAGGCTCAGCCCAGCAAGGCAGAGGAGGTGGGATGTGCAGCCCATCCCAAGCCTGACACACCACCTCCTCCATTAGCCCCTTACTTGCACAACTGCTCCTGCTCAGACCCAGCTCAAACTCCCTTTCTTCAACAGCAGCACCAGCTACTCTACAGCATGGCTGCTGTTGGCATAGCAAAAATTTGTTAGCACACTCTCTAAGTTTTAATTAGCTAGTCCAGGTTTATCAGAGGAGCTGCAGCAGGATGTGGTTCAGCACAACCAAACCATCCCACCGTCTACCCGAGGAGCCTGGTAGATGTTGCTGTCCAAGCTCCAGCCTATGCTGCTGCATCTGTACTTCTGTGTGTCCTCACTGCCAGTTTAGATACTAACTCAGCTCCAACAGACACAGCGGCCAGCGTGTCTTCACATTTCTGAGCACTAGATCACACTCCTGATGATGTTTCCGCTCTGCCGGTACATTTCCCAGGAAAAGAGCAGAGCCTCCAGGATGCTCAACACCAAACAACACTAGTTTTGTTTAAGTCACCACTCTGAAAACAAATACTGAGAGAATCACAAGAGGAAACAGAAAAATTGCAAGCAGTCCCCAGCCAGCCAGCTGGCTTTCTGTGAGAACACTCATGTGTTGACACTTTCTGTTGACCCTTTTTTCTTGAGTATGTCCCATGAACAAGAAACAGTGCTGCTGAGGGGGAAGACACATCTCCCTCTCTTCTGTCTGCTGATTATGGCCATTTCAAATGAAGGAAACTGGTTAGATCATGAAAGTCAGGCTTGGACAGCACAATGAAGCATCCACTAATAATCAATCCCTTCACTGCAGCCTTCCAGCCAACTGGCTACGGACTAGGCAATGATTCTAAACTGTAGCTGCTACTCCAAGGAAAAACAACACAACATCATATAGTGATCCATGTTCATCCTTTAATTCTGAAACCAGTCTCATTTACAAAAAATGACAAGTCTTCCTAACTCCCTGCTCCCCAAAAAACAGTCCTGAAATCCAAAGCTCGGTTCATCCCAGCTTGTGCTTCACTAGTCACAAAAATAAAATCAAAACCAACCAAGAAGTGATAAAACTACCATCATTAAAGTTCACAGGAATTCTAAAACTGCTGAGGGACTGAGCTTATTGCCTCCCAAGGTACTGCTGTCACCCTGCTCTTTCTGGCATCCTGCTACCCGAGGACGTGCACACAGGAGAACCTGCCAGGGCAGAGCTGCCCCAACACTCATTAACCAGCACGCAGATGCAATCTGAGCCCAACTTAAGCACAAGCGACTGAAGCGGCCACCTGGGGACCCGCATTCCTTGACAGCTCTGCCGCCCTGCACATTCCAGCCCCTTCATCCCCCGGCCCTGAAACCGGGTCAGGGAGGCACAGCATGACCTGATCTCCACCTCTGATAGCACCAAGCCCTATCCTGTCCCGTCCCCTCTTGCCACCCTTGCCACAGTCAGGCCAGATTTGTCACCTCCCCCCCACCAAAAAGCACAGAGCAAGGATACAAATACCCATCCAGGCACGTGTGAAGCGACATCCTCTCAATGCCATGGCTATTTGCAGATCAGCCATCATCCAAAACCTCCCAAAATGAGAAAGTCCAGGCATTTGGCAGGTCAGATGTTTACTACAGAGAGTAGTTTGTTCCACCAAGGGACTCGAAACACCCTCCCAAATTACACATTGCCCTTTACGGGATGCCACAGTAGCTGGAATCAGCTCGCTTCTCACATGCCTTAATAAGCACTTCCATCGGAGAGCAGGGTGGATGCAGGGCATCAGCTGCAGTTAGTCATAGCCGAGAGCTGGGCTCCCTCTCCCCATGCTCCCAGCACTATCTGCAGTCTAAGAATATCCAGCACCACCCGCCCTGCTGGGGCAGGGGGATTCAAGTGGTCCGAGCTCCCAGGCATTACAGGTCTCCCTGTTACAGGAGACTTTCACTCTGCTTCCCACAAGCAGGAGCCTTCAGCGGGGCCCCACGATAGCTGGTTGAGATCCTACAGATCATGGAAAGATAATCCATTGCACTACTAATGCACTACTGCAGCTGTCCATGGAGAAAATCCCTTTTCAACAACAACAAAAAAAAAAACCCTCAAGCCCTTTGATCCTCTCCAACACACAATTATCTTAAGGGCAAAATAGTCTTCAGAGCCTCAGCACCTTGTATTGGGCTGAAGGAAAGGAAACTGAGACTGCTATTCCCTGTTTATTCTACGTGGTTGCCCTGTCCAACATGGCAAGCTGCTCCAGACTCTTCAGCACAGGCAAACAAATCCTGATGGATAGATATCTGCATTGCTGGGTGACCAGAGCCTCAGGGGAACTTTTCTGGGGAAGATGCCTTTTGTTTTGTTCTGCTTTAAAAACAAAAGCCTGAATTTCTAAGAAAGAGTTTTGCATAACTTCGTTTTTGTGCAAAACTGTCAGCTACAGTGAAGTTTAACTGATTACAACTGCACGTTCAGGACTGACTTCGGAAGGAACAATTCACAGGCTCACCATCCAACTTACATTTAAACTTTTTCTAACCAGAACATTAACTTAAAAAGAGAGAAAAAAAGAAACATAGCAAGGCTTGATATAGTCCCAAACCCTTCTACAGAGGCTTATATGGGTTCTCCCCCAGGTGCCCTCATGGATGCATGACCTCCTGTTACCTGTGCAGGCTCGCTCCACCTGCTACCCAGGGCTGCACTGCAATAAGCATTTCTTTCACCAGAAGTGTCAGCTATAAAAAGCCCTTCCCCTCCCCGCTGCCTGTTTCCATTCCTGTGCCACTGCTTATAGTCATGCTGGTACAACCCTTTTGTGGGGCTGTGGAGGGAGCTGGCTGGAGGAACTGCTTCTGGTTAGGCATAGCTCACTGTAAAGAAAAAGAGTGCTGTGGTTTTTAATCCGGGTGAGCAGTTTTACTGCCATCCATGACGGCGGCAGGAGCTGCCATGGGAAGGCGGCTCGAGAATTGATGTCCTCGGTTTCCATCAGACATTGCTCATGTGTCCACACTAACAACACAGGGGAAACGGCCACATGATGTCAAACTGCCCAGTGAAAAATAACAAAATAAGAAAGGAAAAAAAAAAAGTCCCTTATCTAATGCTCTGAAATCTTATTAATTTCAGAGGTATTGCACTTTATACAATGATTTTTAGAAAATCCATCTAAAAGTCCAAACGAAGTACTACTCGTGCACATTTCCCCATCAATCAACCATTAATAAGTTTTGAATTCTGGACTGACTCAGTCTAAAGCAACAGGAGTGCTGGAGCCTTGGACACTTCCCAGAGAGAGTGCTCAGCATACCTGGCCCCTACAATCACTCCAAACACGTTTACATGCCAATGCACACATGTGGCTTTGGGAGCTGCATGGGACACCACATGATCTTTGCAAGAGGAAGACACAGAAAAGAGGAGAAGCAAAGAGAAGCACTGAGAAGTGTCAGATGTGAAGATGTGCAGGGCTGCCATCTTCCATGTTCAGATTGGGAACCCTTCTGAAACCAGGACTAACTTTTACTTGCAAGTACAATGTAGTTTGCATTTGAAAATGCACTTCACTTTTGCAGAGATCCCTTAATATTACTTGTTCAGGGGACATGAAGAAACTTACATGGTGGGCCAGCAAGGCTTAGGCCTAAGTGAGGTCTCAAAATAACACAAGAAATTCACAGGAAAGCATGTAAGGGGTATTTTTCAGCATTTGAACCTTCCCAGCACACCAGAAGAGGGAGCCTTTGACTCCTCTCCCATCATTTGTTTTATATCAGCAACAATGACAAGCTCTATTAAGAGTCAAGCTCTTTAAGTGAACTCTCAACCTTTGCCTCCTAAAACAAACAAAAACCCCTCCAACCACAACCCTCTTTCCCTTATGTTATGGATATATAAGTATTTTTGCTACCACACAACTCCCTACACACAGGGCTCACCAGGAAGGAGAATACTAGCTCTGCCTTCCAACACTCTGGCCGTACAAAGCTCCAGCCCCTTTACAACAGGCTTAACTGGAGAAAAAGAGCCAGAGAATTAACGGCTTTACCAACAAGGAGGAAATAGACCCTCCAGAGCTACTTCTACATCACCAGCCCCAGCAACCAGGACTAAACTAAGGCTAGAGTTTCAAGAGCCACAGCGGATTGACCCAGCAGCTTGCAGCCACCAAGAGCAGGAGGTCCCGCTCCCACCACGAACTACCAACCCTGCAAAAGCCTGGCCAGGACCCAGCGGGCAGCTGGAATGGTGCCAGGGAAGGGGCAAAACACAGAGTCAGAAGCGTGGCTGAGGCGAAGGCTTGAAAGGGAGCAAGATCTTCTTTATGGCAGCCAAGATCCTTCTGGCAGCAGGCAGCCCCCAAAAGCAAAGCTCTCGGTTTCACTGCCCACTCAGCAGAGCATGTACCCTCCTTCCCACCAAGCTGAACATGCCAGCTTGACCACACTGGTGTAAAACCCAATAAAGACACCCTCCTCTCTTGCTGAATCAAGGTACATTAATATAGGTAAGAGCTGAACCAGCGTAAGTGCATCTAGAGTGAAGAGCTCGCACTGTTTAAGTCAGACCAGTCCCAAAACTGGCAGCTTGGCCCAGGGCAGGGGCACCACGCCCCTCATATTTCAAATAATTTGGTATTAACTTTATGTACTGTCTTCTCCAGCCAGCCCACAACAGTCCTACCCTGGATAATACCAGCAGCTTTACTTTTTGCAGTGGAAAGCTGGTGTTTTGGCTAAGCATTTACAGGATATAAAGAGTTTGTCAAGAAGTTGAGCCAGCTCTGATAGGAGTTGCCACGTTGGGCTACAAGACTACCTCCAAGCAAAGACCTTGACTGCCATCAGCACATAGTGTCGAGTTATTCCCCCACCCCTTGTAAAGGCAGTCTATAAAGCCCCCCCCAAAAGAAGAAAACTGAGTGTTCTGGCAGTAAACAAACTGCACTAGCACCACTTTCCCCCATCAGCTGTTTTCTATTCTTCACACAAAGGCTGCAAACCCCTCCTAATTGCAGGAGCCTTCCACCTAACAGACCCTGCTCTCGAGGCCCTCCTCCCCAGGAACTGGGGGAGAACTGGGGCACAATAGGAAGGAGACCCGCTAAAGGGAATAGATCTGTTAAATTAACGCATTTTCTGTCAACCAAATCAGCTGCCCCTAGTGCTATTGTTGGTGAAACAATGGAGACCCCAGGAATGGGCACCCATTAAAAGGAACAAGCCTGCTGAAAGGATACACTCTGAGGCACAGCCTTGTGTGTTTAACAGGATTCTCTACTGTAAGGAAGGAGGAATCACTAGGCTGCATTGTTCCCACCACCACAGCAGATGCTGTTGCTTCTGGTAACGAGGAGGAGGGGGGGAAATGTAAAAAAAAATATATCATACTTACCTACGATAAGGTTTACATGATAAACTCCTAATGCGGGAATTTTAACTCCTGGGCTGTTGCCATTTCCACCCATAGCCCTTTTCTTGAGGAGATTTTTGCCTGAAAGAAGTCTATGAAAGCATCGATTGCCATTACAAAAGTTAATTCTTCACCCTTCATGCAGGCACTTAACAGATGCCAGGGGCAGAATGGCACAGCGCTGCCGGCATTATGCGCCGGGAGAGAAAGACCACAGTTAAGCAGGTCTACACATAAAGCTGTAACACTTTAAAGGTGTTACTTCTAGCTAGTTTGGTTAGAGCAAATTCCAAAAGGAGCAAAGTTCTGAGTCCTAATTAAGATGCACCATGCAGAAGTTTAAATCGTCTGACTGAATTGGCACAGGTCTGTGGTATTCGGGTGTTCTTAAAGCAAACTGCAAAGTCATATTTAAGCTCCTACACAAAACATTAGTTTTTTTTCTAGTGGGGAAAGACTTGCACATGATTATCTTAAATCTGATTCTAAATACATTCAGCTTAAACGGGTAAATTCTTGGGTGCACAAACATTTCAGCTAACACCAGGCATGATTTTCAGTGTCAGCTGTGCTAGCACAAGAATTGCCTATACTAACACTGCATAAAATCTGTAACATCAACCCCCCTGTGCTCCATCCAAATCTCTGAAATTCTTATCGTGTTCTTCTTTCTCTTCTGCCTTCAATTGCTACAGTCATTCCCCAACTCCCCTGTCACCTAACTCAGATCCATTCAGAACGCTGCTGTCAAAATAACCTTCCTTATCCACTGTTCAGACACCCTTCGGCTCCGTGCAGTCACTTGTTGTTTCTTTTCACAAGCTTAAGATAACGTTTTAACTCACATATCAGCCTCCTGAACTACCTATTTTTTTTTTTTTTTTTGGTATGCAATTACACTAGAGTATCATTACGTAAAATGTAAACACTTGTTTAAAAGTTTAAGATCTACAGTTGGGAAAGATGTGACTTGCATTTGAAATGGAAACTGATACAATGCTTTCCAATTTCCAGACCACTTGAAACAAAAGTTCTGAGAAGTATGTCTCTGCCTCACCCCTCCATTAATCTCAATGAACTCTAGAGCCCAACACTGACATGTAGAGTGTTAATGATTCGATTATGAACAGAATAACTAAGGCAGCAAAAGTGAAGACCAGCAAAGTAAGAACGAGTTCTGAAACAGACACGGAGAGAGGGATGGCACACTGAAGCAACTAAATTAAACAGTGGACGTGACAGGTAGAAAGAACAATAAAATCAGTATTAACCCCTGATTTCATTTTGTTTTGTAAACTTGATTTTTAAACAACAAACACCCAGCTCACAGACTCTGCTGAAACTGATGCTGCCCAGGGGAAGCAGAGCCATTCCAAAGTGACTCTGGTACATAACCCAAATTCACACAGTGATCCATAAACAGGTTTCTCCACACAACGGGACTGACACTATTTTCAGTATGCTCGAATTCCATAACTTTTTCCAGCCCTGCCTACCCGCTCTACAACACCCCTCCCTGCACTGCCAATCACTCTACCTTTCCTCGGACAATTTGTTTTTCCTAAAGCAAGGTGCTTCACACAAAGTGAAGATTTAGCCAGCAGATCTATTGGTTGTTGCTGTTTCAGACAGTCGCTGCCCACTCCCATTTTAATGTTGACAACTACGAAAGACAAATGGCAAGAGGGATGGGCATCCTAATGCCTGAACTATTCTACTGAAAAAGCATTTAAACCAACTCAGAGTTGCCCTCAAGGAGCAGAGCTGACCTACATGAATTTGCCACCAACATTTTCATCAGCTTGCACCACCTACTCATCACACACTGATCTTAATTAGATGATGAATTTCATTGATCAGAAACTACCTGCCCATCTCAACTATTACATAACAGGAGGAGGCACCAGTAGATGTTATATATGCTACTGTAATGCAAATAATAATGCAGCACCAGACCCAAATAGCTATAGAGGGGTGAAGGCATAGCACTCTGGTACTGCAGCACACTGTCTGTGCAATTAACCCCATACAAACCACTGACAGAACAGGAAGGTTGTGCCATTTTGGTGTCATGGAACACATGGGACACACCCAAAGGGCAGAGCAAGGGGATCCACAGAGAATTTTCAGCAGGACATAACATGACAGGATGGAGGAGGTCAAAACATATTTGGCCAGCCTGCCCGCACGAGGAAAATTTGTCTCAAAATATTAAAATTCTAACACACTTTAACACATTAATTTTTTTTCTTTTAAAGCTAGTTTGCACAGATAGAAGAAGCCCTGTTCTTTGCTCTCTCCTTCTCCACCTCTCTCTCTCCACACTCTTTCTCCTCCTGGGGGACCCATGGGAGCAGCAGCAGCCGCTGGTTTCTAACAGCCAGATGATATTCCTGACAGAAAGAGCCTGTTCAAGAACTGACACGGCAGATACCACACTACAGGAAGAAAAAGGTGGGCAAGAGTAGCAGTGCCCTGCCTGTGGGTGGGAGGAATGTACCTAAAGGCAGAGCCAGAGCCCCAAGTGCTAGAAAGGGGCAAGAGGCAAGGAAAAGCATCTTAAAGCTGTAGTGAAGTTAACAGCAGAGGCAATTTGCCCAAGGGCGCTTTTAAAAACCACAGGAAAAGATTTATGTTTTCCCTGTGTAATGTGGCTTTTCCCCCTTTTCCAAATAAACTAACTTAACAACAATGTTTTGACTATTTTCAAGCACGTTCTGGAAAGTCACCTCCCCTCGACCTACCCAGGCAGAAGTTCCTAAATGTTTGAGTCCACAGCTCCTGAGAGCACATGCCAAAGAGCTGGGTGGCCGCGCCACACTGGCTCCTGTCCAGTGTTTTCAAGTTGAACTGAAATACGGTTGAGAACGTTAAATATTCTCCTAATACTTTCGATGCAAACAATCCCTACAGCTGCCAGGAGGATATTTCAGTTGCAGAGGGGAGGGCACGTGGCCAGGAGACACTTTGTCACAAGAGGTGTCCCATATTACAGTCCAGTCTTGAAGAGGGGAAACAAATCATTCCCTATCATCGCCTGCACTAACTTGACTGTGGAAAGCATCCCTTCTGTCCATCAAGGCAATGACTCCTGAAAAAAATCACATGCCCCACACAGCCACACCTCCTGCTGGAGTGCTGTTAGAGTAGGTAAGGACAAACGGACTTGATACAGATTTTTTTGATGCAGCGAGTTTGGATCAGATGACCCACTGTGGTCCCTTGCAACCTTACCCAGTCTGTGATTATGTGATTTTACAAACCATCAAGAAATACACCACAGCAACCAAGCCAACACAACCAAAAGCCCACTTCTAAAGTGGCATGAAAGTTTGTACAGCAGATGGTTGACAAGGCAGCCATTTAAAAGGGGAGGAGGGGGAAAAAACCCACCCCAGAAGGCAGAAGTGCTCTCTGACACCCTCAGATCCATGTAAAAACACCGCATGAAGCCGAACACGTCCCGAAGCACCCGCTCCTGTCCCACTGAACTTTTGACCTGCTGGCAGTAGCTGAACCCCTCCTGAGCCCATCGCCGGGTGATGCTGCTTGAAAAGAGGAGCCCTGCGCCTCATCAGGCGCCTGCATCTGCCAGAGCCAGCATGAAGGCCAGCTGTGCCCACCCCCTCCCTGAACAATGCCCAGGGGCCGGCCTGATGCACTTCTTTCTTTTTGGACACCCCTTCCCTGTAGTCTCTGTGTATGCACTGGTCTAGCAAAAAGAAAAACAAAACACCTGCTTCCCAGGTTTCTGCCATCCAGCTGCAGATGGCAGCCCTGCATCTGGAAGCTTCACTTTCTTCTGGACCAGTACGTAGAGGCTGAAGGGTTTGCATTTGGAAAGGGGGGGAAAAAAAGAAAAGAAAAAGAGCTCCATGCTGCCTCTCCCTGTACGACTAAAGACCCCAAACTTCTCAAATACCATCAGCAAATCTGCTCAGCATTGGAAGGATGGGTCCAGATGGCCCATCATTACAGAGCTTTCCAGCTAGCTACGGACAGACCCATCAGAAGAAAAACATTGTGGGGGAGAGTGGAGGCAGAAAACAAACAAACAAACAAAGCTTTTAAAAAAAAAAACTCCAAACAACAGAACACCACATTAGAACACAAACATATTGGAAGATCAGGTTTTGTCTGGTTTGGGGACTGCAGAGACTGTAGTAGTGAAACCTTAACCTCACCCGCCTGCTGAAATCAGAGGGAGGGTGAGACCAGGGGATATTTGTTCCGATCAGAATTAAGGTTTGTTTAAAACTTTTGCTTTTTGTGATGATGTTGTAAGAGTTTAGCAGCAAACTTCGCACTGGAGATACACTGGTATCAGAAAAATGGGAAAAAAAGCCACCAACCAGGATTTAAGTTCAGAGGAGCTCAGAGCTCCTAGGAAGAAGGGAACATCCTCCAAGAAGAGCCAGCTGCACCAAGAGTGAGGCGATCCATTAGAGATCTTGGTCAGAGTTGGACAAACACTAGCTGTGAAGCTCAAGGAGTTTGAGCATGACCATTCTCCAGCTGAAACCCTCTGAGCCAAAGACCTCCATTTCTCCTTCCACAGACACAGATTCACTCAAAGCACCCGTTTTCCTCTGCATCCAAATGGAGTGGGGCAGTTGCACCTGGGCCACCCATGAGGGGCAGTAACTTTTAAGGGAAGAGGCACTCACTTCTCAAAATGCTGGTGGGTCAGCAACAAATACACCTTCCCACAATAACCAAAGCTATAGCAAGAAAATATCATTTGTAAGTGAGCATAGTTTCAATTTCTGATGGCTGGCTAGTGTTTTATTTCCCCTGAATATGAGCCTCAAGCCCTAGCATCTCCCTAACCCCCTAGAAAAACAGCCACCTCCATTTTATTCAGACATCCCTGAAACTCAAAGCACATCTGAAATGTAGCAGTGAGACGGTGAGAAGGGCATTGGCATTATTAGTTCCAAAACCATGAAAGAAGCCTTCTTTATGTAGCCAAACACAAAAATCACATAGAACAGTACTCTTAGAAAAAAGTGTAAGTCCTATCGCTGGCCATTGGATTCACACCGTGAGCTATGTGAGCAAGCTCTTTGTGCAAAGCTCCGTCCCCATATACCCCTGAAACCAGCGATGAGACTGGAACAACTACACCAGGCAAAGTGCAAGAAGATGGTGAGCTTCAAGGAACAGCACCTTTTGAAACTGCTTGTGCTGGGCTGCTCAACACACTGTGTCGGGGAAGGAGATTCACTCCACATGCCTGAAGATGCAGAGTTCTGACAGCCGCATCCGTCCTCCCGCAGCATCCCGATTTCCACCGTCCCTCGGACAAATGCCATTCTTTAAAGCCCGTTTGTGCCAAGCGCTGCAGGCCGGCCACGCGCACGGAGCTTTTTGGCGACGTTTTCGGTGCGCTGCTTCTGCTCTGCAACACCCCCAGCACCAACTGGCCCGCACTCCTACTCCTCCTCCCGGGCATCCCCCCAAAAAAAGCAAGTTAATTTGTTACGAGTGACGATGTTAACTCCCCCAGCCTAAGCGCGCTCCGGGAACCAAAGGGGAGCCCACATTTACATCACCGGTGAAGCAAGCCAGATGCTAATTGCCTCCAAAGGTGAAAGGCTAGTGCCTTGGCCCTTTTATCATTGTAAATTCAGGTTCCTTCAAGACTTTGCGCTGCTGGGCTCGGAAAGCCTCCCCTTTTAATGGTTTGGCATCAATAGGAGGGGGAGGGGAGTTCCCTGTCGCAAGAAGTTGCATCATTGAGAGACCTTATCCCCTTTCAAGATTTCGTACGGCATAAGGGATTCCCCCTCTTCAGAAATTCACATCCTGCTCGAGGAGTTTTGCTCTTTAGGGCTTCGTGCATCCCATTGAACTTTTAAGCATCTTTGGAATTCGCATTCACGGGGCAATTACTGTCTTTAAAAAACACACGCCACCACGTTATTCACCCGGTTTATTGCCAACGCGCTGGCAAGAATAGCTTTTCACAGCAAGCACAAAAGATTTCCTACCAGGACACACTTTGCTTGTAACATTTGTAGCCAGCGCACAAAAATATTTACGGGACGCTAACCGCGCGCGCATGGGAATAAGAATTAAAATTAAATAAATAAAAAAACCCAACCCACACGAGAAAGTTAAAGAGGAAAACGGGTACGAGGGGAACGAAAGCCGAGACCGTTCCCTCCGTGGGGGGACAGGGGCGGTGGTGAAGGCACCGCCGCTCCCCCCGAGGCTCCGCGGAGCCGCACAATGAGCGGAGCCCCGCGGAGCCCCCCGGCCTCGCCAGGATGCGGGAGAAAGGCTCGGCGCGACCCTCCGAGCCCTCCACCCCCGCGGCGGCACCGGCCAGGTGGGGACCCCCCCGCTCCGCAACAAAAGGGGCCGACTAGGGCATGGGGGCAGCGGGGCCGGGGAACCCCCCCAACAACAGCCCCGGCACCCCCAGGGGAGCCGGGGGGTCACGGCGCCGGGCCCGCCTCCCGCCGCCACCATTTTGGGCACGGGGGACCCACGGCCGCC
>VWZG01009588.1:480343-537172 GCA_013396735.1 Grallaria varia
GGCGCGCGGCGATGCACGAGGCGGGGGCGGGGCCCGGCGCGCACCACAACAACAGGCCCCCTGCGCGCCCGGTCACGCCCGCCGGGGGCGGGGCCACAGCCGGGGGCGGGGCCGGGGCCGGCGGGAGATGCGGACGCGCACGCGGCGCCTCCGCGGTTCCCGTTCCTGGTGCCCATCGCCTGTCTCTGCACCGGGAATTGCTGGGGGCTAGATCCCGGTGCAGCGAACGGGGAACGCTCCGGAGTTTCTCCTCTCTCTTTGTTGCGCTGGGCTGTCCGCTCGCTGCCGCCACGAGAAGCAGGACACGCTGCCCTGCCCCGGGGGCATCAACCGTGCGCCGAGTCCCTGCGCTCCTCCTGGCTCCCCAAGGAAGCTACGCTGCCCTGCTTTGGATTGTGTTGTGGAAAAATGTTCAGCAACAGACAGGTATTAATTACTGTCTTGTGGGACGTCCCTCACGGGACATGGAGCTTCAGCGAAACACCGAGCAGCTCTGACTTTGCTCGCTGTCACTGCGTCACCTCACAATCTCTCAGGCTGCTGCCACAGTCCGGCTTCAAAACAAAGGATCACTGAACACAGCTGCCTCAGCCTGGGGTCCTGCCTCCAGTGGAATCCCTGTAAAACTGGTGTTTAACCACAGTTCCTTTCCTTCCTTCCCTTCTTTTCCTTCCCTCTTTACACCAGTCCCACTTTTTTTAGCACTTCCTTTCCTTTATTCAGTCCACATCCTCATTTTTAGCCTCTCCCCTTCACACCTTACACTTCCGTGCCATCTCTGACCAGCCAAAGGTGCTGGGCTGCTGCTTGTGATTGTGTAGGCTCAGCGCAGGACAGCAGAGCAGAGATGTGCAGAGCTTGGGCTGTGGCTGAGGGCAATACCTTCAGAGCTGGCTGGAGGAATTTCCACAGCCTGGTTATCACTAGCGTGGATGCAAGGAAGCAGTGAAATGCCTGAGTTGGAGAGAGAGGTGGATGGGACCTCGCCCTTAAGGAGCAGCCTGAAGATAGGCTGGATCAGGCTAAGGAGAAAGCATATTGCAGATATTCTGCTCTGTCTCTGACTTCGAGGCATTAGGAAGGGAAAAACGCTGGCATCCGTCAGCAGCATTGCATTGCTGCTGAGCTAATACCTGTGGGCATAAAGCAGTCTGATTTCAGAGTCTCCAACACTTGAGGCTTCCAGGGTTTCCTCTCCCTACTTCCCTTCAAGATGAACGTGTCAATAGAGAATGAGGTGAAGGCATAAGCTCTCTGTGTTGTGCTGTAGGCCACTACCTAACAGCCTGGCCAGGGAAAACTGGCTGAGGGTGGGAACATCTAGTTAAGAGAAGAAACAAATCAAGAGACAGCAGTGTGGCTCGGCAAGAATGAACAAGCTCTAATTTCATTGCCCCTTTTCATTTTGCAGGATCAAGGGATACCCAGTGAAACTGGAAGGAAGCAAATTTAAAATGGTGCAAGGAAATATTTGCACCATGTGTAATTAACACATGGCATTTGTTACCATGAGGTTTCATTGAAGCCAGGAGATTAGCAAGATTCAGAAAAGGATTAGACATTTGTATGGATACCAAGAACATTCATGGTCACATTAGACAGGATATAAATAAATTTCAGACGGGATATAAACTGTCAGGCTTCAAGGCACAACATAACCACTAACTGATGGCGAAGGATTAGGGAGAAACTTCCCTTGTGGGCAGGTTATTCTATAATTGTCCACTACGGGGTTTCTTGCACCTTTCTTTGAAGTATCAGAGAGTAGCAACTGTTGAAGTAAGGAGACTGGATTAGGAGGACTGCTGGGCTGATCTGGTATGGCAGCTGCTGTGCTCTTCAAAGGGCTGTGAGGGTCACCTGAGAAATGGAGTGGCAAAGAGAATAAGATACAAGAGGTAGCATCAGGCCTTCTATATCATTCTTCAGACACAGCTGTAAACAGTCCCTTGCTGTAAATTTCACACATAGAGCATAGATTTCCTAGGCCTTCCCCACCAAAGTTTTTGCCAAAACATTCACTATTTTTAAAGTGGTTTGTTAGTAAACTTTCTAAGCACAGCCTTTGCATCTGTTCTCCCCAAAGCCTTTTGACTTAGTTATTGCAGAAGACCAATATGTTATACTGAAACCCCCACTGTGTTTCAAGGCACGACTGACTGCAAGACTTGATCTTGAGCAAGGCAGTATTTGATCTCTTGTGTATTGTGTCTGCCAGCACTGGACTGAACCAGCTCCAGCTACAGTAGGGTGACTGCTGAGGGGAGAGGGCAAAATAGCTCACAGCACTTTGTCAGCATACAGGATCACTGTAAAATACGAACAGTTCTGCCTGAGAAATCTTGGGGTGACAAATACTCAGACACAGTTTCCTTTGGGCCAGTTACAGAACTCTACAGTATTACCTAATACCCAGTTCTTCCATGGAGCAAACTTTTTGTCCTCTGGCCATGTAAGGGGAGTTTGCGTTGCATTTCTGCCTTGCTCTGTGCCGACATTCCTCTCTGAATTCCTGTAATGTCCAGCCCTGGCTTATCTTACTGCTGCATCTTTGCTTGTTCTTGACACTAGGTCAAATAGCTTTGTAGTATCCCCACTAAAAAATTTGTGGACTTTAATGAAGACTCCTAATCTCTCTTTTTGTCAGAAGAGCTGTGGTACCAATTTTGCCTAACTTTTTTTGAATTAATTTGGCTCCCTCTATCGTCCCCATTATTTCTGTGTTTTCTCTTATATTGTTCTTTTTATGCAAGGATACTGAGGGCTGCCCACAATCACTTAAGGTTGCTTCGCTTTGCTAGGTTCTTACGCTGTTCTCAAATCACTTCTTTAGATTTATTACTCAAGCACAGAAAATCTCTGCTCTCCCACTGCTGTTCAGCAGTAGGCAAAGACTTGGTGAATACAATATGGCATTTCCTCTTCTTTGATCTATGTGCTCTCTCCCTTCCAAGCCACCTTTGGTTATGAGTTTCCTGTTCATAACTAACAAAACCAAAGCCTGCTCTGACCAGTGTCCTTTCCCAGTATGCTATATTCTCCCTTTGGATCTTTTTTTCCTTTTCTAGGCTGTTTGTAATACTTCCCCTGCCAGAGATTTGTCAGTTCAGTTACCAGTCCTGGCTGTTCACTCACTCTGTACTTACACTCCTTCCTTACTCTCTGCTTTTTCTCTTCCTTTCTTCCCAAACTGGCTGAGGATTGAGTCCTTGTACCATGTAGAGAGACACTGAGAAAGAACTCTGAGGCTGATGGACCAAATCAGTCTCTTGTTTTTGTTGTTCCAGGTAATCTCTGATTTCTGAGCTCATTTTCTTGAGGGGGAAAAAAAAAAGCTAAATTCAAAATGCCAAATCCAAATAAAAATGTTGTAGAGATGCAGGGACTGCATGTCTCCATTCCTGTATGACAGATCATTTCACCTAGAAACAAAAGGAAGGGAGAAATGCTTTCCGTTTCCTCCAGAGATACCTATACCTGTGCCTGATTTAAAGTTTAAATGTAATATTAGGTTAATGACAGGTAGATCTCTTGTAGCCCACTCTGAAAGAGAAAGGATTACTGACAGATACAGGTCAATTCCTCACAGGCTGAAATGATATTATCATCAATAAGGATATCTTAAAAAAAATTCTTAACTTCCTTGTATTTCTGTATCATGGCTTTAAGCTAAAGCCTGACTGACTAGGTTTCTATAAAGCAGGCAGAGGAGGACCCGCAATCTTCCCTTGTAAGGGCTCAAAAGCACTTGCAGAAGTGCTTTTGAACAAACCTCATTCTGTTCTCACTGGCAGCATATTCTCAGAAGAATGGGACTTTGTGAGGTTCAAGTTTTCCTAATTCAGGGAAAATTATTTAAGAATAGATTAAATCCAACATTTCTTCAAAACAGAACCTTTGTATTTCTCTGTGTGAATTCCTTCATCTCCCTTTTCTAGCATGTCTGAATTTTATTGGTCCCTTTTTTGTGTTGACCCCCCTCAATAATCTAGCACCAGCAAATCTCACTGCCTTTGCTTCTTTTTGCTCTCAAAGAAGAAGACAGGTGTTATTTAGCCTCCTACTTTCACCCCAAGCCACTTCTACCTTCTAGGACTCTTAATATTTTGATCCATCTTCAAGTTCCTTGTTCCCTTTTCAAGGCTTCCTGAGCAAACAGATTTTGTGGTTTACGTATCACAGCTGAAAAGCCTTCCTGAACAGAGAAAAGATTGGAATGGAGTACTCAGCTTTGCGGGTTGGCTTTAATCCCTAGAGCTGCCTTTCCTACTCAGACAACAAATCAAGGAAACTGAGGCACAAACAGTGAAAATGAGGGCACAGATTTTTCCAGGTAGTAACAGGACTGGGGTAATGGAGGAAGTCAGAGGTATCACAGAAGAGATGTGGAAATAGTTGAGAAACGTTACTTCCTGTAAGTCCTTGTTTTGAGCCACTAGTTATGACTACAAGCAGGGAAAGCAGTGGCACACAAGGGGCTGAAATAAGATGCATGAGAGCCAGTAGGAGTGGTTGAAGGACAACAAAATAGATTTGAAATAGAGGACACTGGTGTAGTCAAGAGACTGTGTAGGATGAGAGAGACACAAGGGAAGCAGGGGATGAGAGAAACTGGTAAATACCGTGAGAGGGGGAAGTAAAGTAAACACATCTCCTTTCTAATTAGCAGGGAGTAAGGAAAAGTTTGTAGTCACAAACCCTTGCAGAGTGGAAGGAGCAAGAATGCTCTGAGGAAAAGAGAGAAAGAGCAGGGAGCAGCTGAAAGAGATGGTGAAGTCACGGAGGGAGAAGCTGAAAAGAGAAAAATTAAGAAATGCACAGTGAACGCCAAGTTAAACAGGAGGTGATGCTGCAGGGTTGAATAAGAAGGTGAGATGAGGAAGGTAGAAAATATAAGATCTTAGCAGCCTAACAAGGTGAAAATTTAAAGTATCAAGAGGAAAGATGAGGGAGTCAATAAAAAGGAGAGCCAGTTGTTAAAGTAGAGCATGAATGGAAGGCTCAGACAACAGCTGCTAAGTGGGGGCATGAGAGAGAACAGGGGCTGCCTGGGCAGTGCTAGAAAGTGTGGGAGACAGGAATAGAAAACAGAGCAAGAGAAAACTGGCATTCTCACTTTTTTTTTTTTGCCACTGTGATGCAGTGAACCAGCTTGCACAGCTCTGTTGCTGAAGTTGGATATATGGTATCAGTACAGAGACATTTAAACTTCAGCTAACACAAACAGGGCTTCAGATTCAGCTGGGACACAAACACTTCTCTTTAGCGTTGAGTTACCAGAAGGTTTTCCATGACTCCTGCAGCCTGCATCATGAGCAGCGTGGGTTTGAGGCTCATCTGCTGAAGAGCCTGTTGCTTGGTCAGAATGAATTCTCCACCTTTTCACACATAGACCCAGCTGCCATGCCTTGGAGGGTGCTATTGCAAAAGTGCTATGCAGTATTTGTTTTGTCTTCTGGATGTACAAATTTAGTTTGTTCAGTGTACAAGACAACCTGAAAGCAGTCACTCCCAAGAACCTGACCTAGCATCTGAAAAAATGACTGATGCTCTTTGTAACATCCCAGATATTTACGTCACAATGCTATTTCCAGCTAAGCTGGAAAGTAGAAGCAATTTCACATTACTGAAGTGTAGCCACACTTTCCTTGAAGCATAACAGCACTTACACACATCACCACTGATTTTAGGCAGAGAATCAGCAACACTGTGCCTTTTTAGCTTGCGCTCGCTCTCTTAGTTAGAAAGCATCTACCTAGTGGGAATTTGGCTAGCATTGATGTGGCAAAACACCCTCTGTCAAGGCTCCTCTCCTGTGTGCTTTACCCAACTACATATCAAACCAACAGATCTAAGCCTTAGGTCTCAACAGATTTTCTGCTTCTAATCCATTGGGGCTGAAAACCACAGGTTGTAACTTGATGTTTTGTCCCCTAGAGAGCAATCAACAGGTGAACAATAATTTGTGGCAACGGATTAAAAGCCAGGGAATCTGGATCTTTCCAAGCTCTTCCCCAAAGAGTATCGCTGAGAGGGGCCTGCCGTGTAGGGGTTTGTTTGTGGTCAGCCATCCTCACAGCTGCTGCTGAGCACTGGCCTGTACATCTGGCAGAGAGACAAGTCAGACGTGGGCTGGCTTGAATGGCCACAAAACGAGATGGGAAGCTAGTGATCTGCCCCAGAAACCTCGGCAGGAAGCAGAGCAGAGAGACACGCAAACCCCAATGCCTTTATGTCTCTCCAGGTCTGTTGTCCCTACTTCTGCTGCCCACAGCTATTCCACAGGCAGCAGTGCTATGGCATAAACAAAGAGATATTTTAATTGTCTCCAGACCAGTAGCTAGCAATGGTGCTGATATGTGATATGTGCTCCTGTACTGGTTCCTGTCCAGTTCACTGCCCTCGAATACCCAGCGAGAGGTCCACTGGGATTCACCACCCTAACCTGAGCTGATTTGGCTCAGGTGCAGCGTGCTGAGGAGGCAAAGCACTCACAGGCAAAGAGAACATCCCCAGATGAAATGCAGAGGATGCTCCATGGCAGGGCAGTGCTCCATGCATAGAGGAGCTCCTCATCAGTCACTCCCGAAGAGAAAAACTATGTACCTTGAGGGGAATTGAAAGACCATTTTGCTTACAAGCCATAATGATTCAGGTCTCTGTTCAACACCTTCTGAGATGGGAATCAGCAGTACTAAAGCAGAGCTGGCAGCGCAGCTCAAATTGTCTTTGTTGTAAGCAGCCCTCCTTCTGTAGTCTGGACCTAAGGACATGATATAAGGGAAAGCTTGATTTCTTGTCTAAAGCTCCTGATCTCATATGCTCTGAGAAGTGCTGAGTACCTATTGCAAGATGGTTCCTGTTCAGCACTGGTGCCAAAGCTGTGCTCCCCATGGAGGTTTCTGGGCCAGATTCTGGATTGATGTAAACCACTAAGCCCATACAAATTAAAAAATGATAGGGCTGTGTGCATACCGACTCCTGCAGCTGTGGTGGGGGTTGGAAAGGCAAAACCCGTGATGGTTTAAGCTAACGCAGACCTTCCCAACTCTTCATTTGACACCCACCTGTTAGCTGCTTTTCCTGCTATGCTACTTCTGCGGTGAGTGCAACTCCCCAGTGGTAACTTGTCGTGACCTCACCAGCATCCATTTCCAACCTCACCAATACCTCCACTTAATTGCTGCTACATTTGGCGAGGGAGATATTCAAATCCCACTCTTTCCATAGCAGTCAGCAGGAATTAAAATAGTAATTTATTTCTAAGTCTTGCTGAGAATGGGACACTGGGTTATGCTGATGCACAACTCTAGAAATAAGGCAGAGCCTCATGGAGGACTGAGCAGCCATCCAAACATTAGTAGGACTGAGTTGTGGTTCCAGCTCTTTCACTGAATTGCTCTGTGCCTTTGAGTAAATCAATTCATATATATTTTCCTCATCTATAAAATGAGAACCGTCATATTTAGACACCTCAGGGAAGCTGTGAGGCTTAATTAGTTAATGCTAGTGCCTTGTCAGTTCTCATTACCATGGTATCTCCATGTTTATTGCTTTGAAATTGTAAAATGCTACTTACATGCTAAACATTGTTATTATAGATGAGATGAAGCAACTTAATCCAGTTTCTCTGTAAATATCAAAGGCAGGGAGTTGACATTCCTGGTATTGGCTTTGGTATGAGGTCTGCTCTACTTGTAGAAAAGTCCCTCTGATATGTAACAAACCCAATTTATTTCCAGATTCCTGATGTAGCTTCTCTTGAAAAAGTTAAGCTGTACTTCTACTGGTTTACTTAATTTAGTGTGCATATTAAACTCACCCAGGACAAACACAATTTAAACTGTTTTAGACACAACCTTGGTTCCAGCGCAAGGAAAACAGCGAGGATAACTTCCTCTGGCATAAATAATCCTGGCAGATCTCAATCAGAAAAAGGTTCTTGAAAGACTTTCAAAATCTGTCAAGTCACTCAGAGGAAAGTGATTGTATGCAGCTCAAAATGGGGGATGGCTGGCAGATTCCTGGAGTGAAGAGATTTTAGGTGCCCAGCATCAAAGGCAAAGAGCTAGTGACTAATCTGGTTAGTCATCTCCAGACCTTTCCCAGAACAGTCCTGCTTGTAACTAGGCAGTTTTTGAGATACTCAGCTTTTTCTGACACCAGTTAAAGGAAAGCCTGACTGTCCACAGGAGCACAGTCTTGATCTTGGGGGCTGTTACAACAGACCTGAGATGCTGGCAGCAGGACCAGGGGACTGCCTTCACCTCTCCTCACCCCAGCCTCTCCAGCAGCAGGGCTGGCAAGGGGTGACAGCCTGCTCTTCCTGCTGCATGTCCACAGGGGCTGGGAAATCGCTTTACACTTTGCATTGTGCAGACATCAGCTTCATTCTTCCAAGGCACCAGAAACACATCCCGGTAGCTCAGCCTGGTACCCAGCCCAGAAGGAGGCCTCCCCAGGGTTTGGTGCAGCCTGGGCGCTGTTCTGTGAATGGAGGAAGCACAGCTGTTCCCACTGCACAATCTGCAGTGCACACCATGCACCGAGCAGTATGAGCAGAAACGTGGGGTGCCACTGTCTCTTCAGACCACCCAGTTCTCCATTCCTCTCAGCACACTGCTCTGTACCCCCATCCAACACGAAATCCAGAATGCTTGGGACACTGGTATGGTTTTGCATGTGTTTGTGCAAAGTGCTGTTTCCAATCACCTTGAAAACCGAAGTTCTAAAGCTGTCCAGAGGATTGGTTGATGGACATGATTTGCACGGCAGTCATCTTCTTACTCCTGAAATAACTGTCTGCTGGAAAGTAGCCCTGCCTGGCAGATGGAACCCTTGTGTCCTCCATGGCAACTCCATTGTTCAGAGGCTTCCAGAGGTGTGGACTTAGGCCGTGCAAAGTATTTAAGACAGGCCACACAATGACAGCAGCTGGTCACCTCTCTTGGACACTACTCCAGTTTACACCAGCAGTGTAGAAGTAGAAAGAAAAGACCTGCTTGTGCCATTAGTGACACTGTCATCCACTGACTCTTTCAGCTGGTTCTCTTTTACCACCTCTCAGAAAACACTTAAAGCTCAGCTCCAGGGGTTCCCATGCTAACAGGATGTCAATACAATCTGCTAGCACTCCTTAAAGTTAAACAGGAGGGGTGCCGTAGGCTCCTGAACAAAAATCTGATAAATGGATCACAGACTTGGCCAGAAGAACCTTTAGGCTTTTGTTCCCAGCTCTCCAAACAGCTCTGCCAGTGTATCTCTGCTTTCCCCCGAGTTCAAAATGAGGATCCTGCTGCAAACCACCTGGCAGTGGTGGAATGGTTGCTCCTGTGGAAGCACCTAAGTTGTTCTAAACCTGTGACATGATGAAAATATAAATAGGTATGTAATGGAGAAAGGCAAGGAGGAGGGCCAGCTGATTTATTCTTTCTTCTGCACTTAATAGCTTTTGAATTCTGAGATTCCCACAACCGGCCTTCCTGGTTCACTTTCATGTCTAAGCCTCATTTCCCTGCTGGGAAGCAATGGATGTATGCCAGCAGCTCTGTCTGTCTGCCCTGCTACATCAGGGCACCCAAAAACCCAACCACTTGAAGTTAATCACCTAGATCAACAGTATAATTTGCAAAAGTACTTGGCACCCAACCGTCCCGCCCAGTTATCCGAGTGACCATCTTCCCCTTCCAAGTTCCCAGGGGCCACTCCCAGCAATATGCAGACAAAAAGGGGTAACTTTGCTGGCAGCTGTGGGGATGACCCCACTTTATGCTCTTGGTGAGGGCAGAACCTGCCCCCAAGCCCCAAAACGTGGCAGGAAGGCTTTGATCTATATACCTAGACAAAGCCCCACAGGGAACTGCTCTATGGAAATAAAACCCATTATGTTTTACAATTAGAGAGGGAGAAGGCTTGGGGTTAAAATATGAAGTGGTCAAGCTATTAACCTTCTCATTTAGAATGAATGGTCACTAAATTATGGGGCACATCTTCCTCCTCCAAAGAATAGGCCTTATGAGGAGCAGCTGAGGTTGCTTAGCCTGGAGAAAAGGAGACTCACTGGGGACCTAATCACTCTCAAAAACTACCTGAAAGGAAGTTGTAGCAGGGTGAGTGTTGGTCTCTTTTTGCAGGTAACAACTGAGAGGACAAGAGGAAATAGCCTCAAGTTGTGCCGTGAGAGGTTTAGATTGGATATTAGGAAAAATTTCTTCACCCAAAGAATTGTCAAGCACCGGAACAGGCTGCTCAGGGAAGTGGCTGTGTCACCAACACTGGAGGTATTTAAAAGACAAGTAGATGTGGCACTAGAGACATGATTTAGTGGTGGGCTTGGCTGTGCTGGGTAATGGTTGAGCTTGATGATCTTAAAGGTCTATTCCAACCTAAATGATAGTGGTCCGCTACGTGAACATGCAGTAAAGCACAATTAATCCCGCTCTGAAAAGATGATCAAATACCAGTAGTGAATCACAGCTGAGCCTGAGGGGGTTAAGGAACTTAAATCAAATAGCAAATCCTCCCACTACCTCCTGTCACCGCGAACACCCAGCTAGGCTGTTCCCACCAGTGACATGAAGCATTCCACCTTACATGGACTCTGTAAGGGGAAAGAACAGTTTGTGCAAGCTCTTATAAGGTGGACAGACTCCCTATAGGATGTGAGGCTTCCATGGGAGACCCAGGAGAACACAGGAAGCACATTCAGAGTTAGTAAAATTCCCTCTGGGTCACTGCTGAACTAAGTACTGCACAGTGCTGATGCGGGGTGGACACAGGTATGTGTTTGGGGAGGCAAAGGGATGGAGTTCCCAGAGAGCCTATCTTTTAAGATATAATATTGAATATAGGTTCTAGCCAGTCGTGGTGGTTAAAAATCCCCTGGTAGAGTTTGGGCACATGTGCTCTGGGTACACTGTAAGCTGAGAAGCTGCATTTTGCTGGTCTTAAAGTAATTCCAGACAGCTTCAGCTGGAAGAAAAATTAATCTTCCCCCTCCCTGGTGAAATGTGCCCTGCTGTGGACAGTCTATGCTAGAGGCAGCTGGACTGCTGGGAGGAGGAAAAATGCCTTGCTAGTACACCCTGTGGAGATGCTTTTGGGTGGAACGTGTTTTGTGCTCTTGATCAGTAGTCAGAGAGGACAGGGAAAGTCTCCTAAGACAAGATGGGTCCTGCAAGTCCCTCCAGGGAAGTGGCAGCACACAGCTCTGATGTTCTGAGACTAGTAGATGTGTCAGATCCCCTTGTCCTGGCCCACCTGGCTTCCAACACCTGCTCTTTCCCAAACACACTGCTTGGGCACATGAGAAATCCTCATCAACAAGAGGGAGATGTGGAACAGAAGTGCTCTCCCACCTACTTCATGTGGGAGATTTACGGCACAAAATACGCATACCACAAGACGAGGACCATCCTGCTGCTTCTCTGGGTGAGACCCTACGAAAAGCAAAGAAACAAAAGCCACCCCTCTTTTTAGAGGGTGTCATCTGTCAAGAAGCATTGCCTAGCTGCCAGCCATACTTCATGTTTAAGTCCCCTGCTCCTTGATCTGGGGGTTGTGAAGAGGCAGGAGTTGGGCAGGCATTTTTTGGATGAACATATTGAGCCATACCCCGCTCAGGCACCTCCTGTCAAACATTTGTGCGTACTCAGAGTGAAGTGGGATAGGGAGCGTGTCTCCAAGCCAGCACATGTTGAGCAGCAAAGAGAAGGCAGCAGCGTAGGCTTCAGCACGAGCTGGACCAGCCCACTCGAGCGTGAATTTGGTTTATCAGCAACAAGTATCCATACTCCAGAGAGCACTCAGCTGGCAAGCTGGCAGCTAGTGTGGGTGTGCCTGTCCTTGTCAGAGTCATTCCCATCTGCCTCTGTCCTGGTCACCAGCCTTCAGTGGCCCAAGAGCCCAAGCAATAAGGTACAGCAGGCGACACTCTGCTCTGCTTGCCTTTGTCGGAAAGGGGAGCAAAGCATTGCTCATTGCAAACACCTGAAGAGCTGATTTTTTTGTGGCACCTGTTCAACGAAGTTTTTGGTTGGGATCGTGATATTCAAGCTTTTGGGCGTTCTCTCATTTAAGCTTCTCAGCAGGCAGTGGATGCTGCAGGAGCAAGCTCTCTTCCCAGCTCACTTCCTCTCCAGGTCCATCAGCTGGTCCAATGGCATACAACATCCAACTGTGCCTTGTGCTCTACTGCCAGCCCTATGGCCACAAGTACCAGGTGGCCCAGGAGCTCTAGGCTGAGGCCTAAATGATTACTGGTTCTGGTACTGTCCTCTCCATTTCCTGGGGCATCTCTTTGCTTTCAGAGGCAAAACTTCACTACTTTTGCTTTCCTTTTCCTCCCCTCTCTTTGTAATGCAAATTAGAGTCTCTAAATACCCATCACAACTTTACCTTCATCTTTCCAAGGCATGTGCTTTTCTCAACTGATTTTTCTTTCCCAGAAGAGAGGGTTACCATTTGTCTGAAGTAGCATCATAGGAGCCAACTTGAAAGCAAAGCCAAGCAAATACTCACTTAGCAAAACATTCGTATACCATTAAAACAGTGATCTTAAATATAAACCGAACTGACAACCAAAATTCCCCTGCAGTCTTTCCAACCCTAACTTTGAAGGCCATGCTGAGGAAGATTAACAAACAGAAAGAAAACTTGAAATAAAAGAGAAACCAGCCAGACTAAATCCTTTGATCCAGCTGAGAAAAAAATATAGGAGGGAAAGAGCTAGCATAAATAGTAACCTCTTTCCCCCCTCCCCCTCAACTGCTGTTAATAGCAGTGATCACCATGCCTCAAGATACTTGTCTGTGAAATGAAGATGTTAATATATAGTTGTAGCTATATACAATTTGATTAGCAGGTTTCTGTTAAATGCCCTTAATGCTATAGGTGGAAGACCACAGTGGGGAGAGGGGACAACAAGTGTGGAATGAACTGCCAATATGTCACTGTTCACTACAAGACCTGCTTAACTGTGAGTTACAGACTCCATATCACAATAGCCATGCTTCGGCTTTATTGCCTCTGTGGTCAGGGGAGGCAAGAGATCCCTAAAGTGTTATTAATGTGAGGAGGCCTGCATGTGCATGAACACACGTCTGTGTATGTACACACGAAGCCCGTGTAGACTACTCCTTTTTAAACCTTTTTGCTTAGGAACTGCATGGAAATGTCAAAGCTGCTGAGTGAGGTTTAGTGGCTCATTGCTGTACTAGCGTTTTTGTAGCCTGCCCTGGGAAGTTCAGAGGGGTTCCCTAACTGCTGCCCTAATTTAAAGGAATAGGCAGAATAGCACATTTTTGGTATACCTAGTATAATTCCCAGTCCCAAAAGAGGTGTCTTTCATGCCAGGTTTGGTCCACCACTGTCCTTCTCTGCCCCAAATTTCCCCCCAGCTGGGGGGGACACAGAAGAAGGCAGGACTTTTCTGCAGCCCCAAGATTCAGACAGAGACAAGAAGTATTTTAAGTGCTCCCCATCCTTTTCCTGCCGCAGCTGCTGTGCCCCATGCTGTTTCTTTGTAACAGAGAGAGAAGAACACAGGCATATTTTCTTTTCATCACTTACCAACGCTCAGGCTTCTTCACATCTCCTGTCTGCAGGCAGAGCAGTTGCTCCTATTCCTCTCTTGTCCTTTCCCAGAGAGATGCCTCCTATGGTTTAGCACCAATTTCCTAAAAATAATAATGAACTTTACTGAACAAGGAACCACACATTTGCTTCTATTCTATTCTAAAGCTTACTCCACCTGCCCATTTTGGGTGAATTCAGCCTGTAAATGCCTTTACTTAAAGGCTACAAACAGTCTAAGACAGTGATTTATTAGTCTCACATGTATATGTTGTACCCATCACCCTGGGCTCTAGACAAGGGCCTGATGCTCACCCACAGCTGAAAAGAAAAAACCTGATCTGAGGAAAAACCTTGACCTAGAAGGAGAGAAATAATTGTATGACAGCACAGGGAATAGTTTTGGTGTTCTCTTATCTGTCATGCCGTAACTCTGGCAAAGAACACATCTAACTTTTTTAATTAAGGTGGCAGCTGACTTTGCCTAGGACTTCAAAACTATGACTATTAAACAGCAGATCAGTGTCAAACCAAACTCTGCCACTGCAGTCATATCCATTGTGCCAGTCTCCCTCTATGCCCACAGAGATACACTCTGGGAAGACACCACCTGCAGAGCACTCACAGCACAAGGGCAGCTGAAAGTGCTATGCTGTGCTTTGTGGTCCTTTAACAAACATTTGCCCTCCCAAAGCTCCCCTCCAAGTCTGCAGCTGGTAACACCTCCCTGGGAGATTGGACTCTGCAGAGGAGCATTGTCAGCACATCCAATCTCCTTGTGCTGACATCCATCCCAGCACCACCATCCAAAGGCACCCTGCTCCAGGGCCCTGCTGCCCAGACAGCTGGCCACAGGGAACAAATCTGCCCCTCACCTATTTATTCTGGAGCCGTGTGGGGGTTAAGGCTCCCTTTCCCAGCTGCAGAGTGACCCAGGTGGGGCTAATGAGTACTTGCCTTGCTTAGCTAATTAGGGGCACTGAGAGCAGCAGGCTACAGTTCTAGGATGAGGCACTTGCAGAGGGAATATAGAGTGTGTAGGGTTTATTTCCAGTTGTTTGTTGCTTGTTTTTTTGGGTCAAATAAAAACCTCTGGCAGGATAGCACAGCACAGATGGGAAAGAGCAAACAGATGAGGCACCACAGCACTCTTCTTGCTCACCTTCTTCTAATCTGCATTATTCTGGGGTATGAGAAAGAGGCCGGAGCAAAAGATAAGGAAGGCTGGACCATTTGTTCCCCTTCAAAGACAAATTTTAAGTATCTGATGTAAATTAGCATAATCCTTCGAAGCCAAGCCTAAACCTGTCCACTCTCACAACTCCCCCCTCTCAATCTGCTCCCCCTCACTGCAGTGTCCACCAGTGTGCCCCGGTGGCAGCCTCTGCCCAGAGGCATGTGGAGCTCAGGCTTCGTGCAGAACACTTGTGGACTCCAAAGTGCTCTGCAGTCTGGTCAGAAAGGGTTTCACCCACTCACCCTCCCTGTGATGCAGCTTCCCCCTGAGTGGGGCTGCCCAGGGTTGCTGAAGGAGAGCCTTCCCTCTCAGAAACGGTGGGAGAAACTGAGGAAGCCTTAATATGCCTGCTGGGCTCAGCAGTTTGTGCCTTCCACAGGTTTTGGTGCAGGGGTGCAAGACCCCGGACAGACAGACAGACAGTATGTACTGACAGACAGTGCTCCTGCCTGCAGCTCCCACCCAGCAACAGCAGGGCAGAGACTGGGAGAGGGGGGCAGCCAGTGGTGGGGGGGTCTGTGGCACAGAGAGTGTCCACTTGAGCTGAAAACCTCCTGCCTGGGAAGGTTTGGGGTGTAGAAATGTGGGTTAAAGGGCAATGCTTGTCAGGGAGGTCATGGCCAGAGCTGCTAAGGCTGCTCCTGGCCACCCCATGTGTGGCAGCGGGCTGGGCAGCACGTGACAGCTCAAAGGGATCTGGATTTTATTACAACATCACCTCTATCATAACACACCCAGAGAAGGCCCTCAGCTGCTGATGAGCCTGCCCTGCTCTCACAGGCTTGACCTCAAAAAGTTGTGGTCTGAGCTCTTTTCCTTGCCTGCCCAACCCTGTACACACAAATTTGCAGCTGCTGCTGAAAGGCGCTTGTTTTTCATCTCACTCTTGCAAGCTGCATTTCCCTTGCCTCTTCTAGCTGTTATTTAGTTCCCTTCATGTTGTTTCCCCCTGGCTTTCCCTTTGTTTCCTTCGTAGGGAAGCAGCATATCATTATGGCTGGTCTTTCTCTAGAGCTCTCCTAGCTGAGGTCATTACTTAGCTTGTGAGATCCAACGAGGTGGCTGTTTGTATGGCTGCAAGACCTATGAAAAAGCAGCTAATCAATTCAGAAAATCATCTGGGTGGTAACCCCACTGTCAGCTTATTTTCTTCCCTTCCACTTAGACATCAAACTGGCTGAAGAGGGCTCTGGGGAATGAGGCAGGCACTGAGAGCTGCTCCTCTGCAGACACATCTGTGTCTTTCATCAGCAGGGCTCAGGGAATACCACTAACTGGAGAGGGGAAAAATCTCTTTGGAGCTGAGATGCTCGCAGTCTCCGTCCTCTGGCTCTGAAGAGACCCTGCCCAGTGGGGAAGCAATCGTTTGAAAAGTGGCTAATGCACTAAGGCTGTTTGGCAGAAAATGTCACGTAATACACAGAACTGGGGGAGGACGGGGACAAAACATACAGCGAGGAGGGAGGTGTTGGGCCACGCCAGTGAGCACGCCCTAGTTGCCAAAGTAGCTTGCAGTGGCTAAGTGGAGCAGCAATTGGCAATAGCACATGCAAATGGCCTTCTGCTGAATGAACTTACTAGTTGTTGCGCTTTGCTTTCACGCACTCTTTCTCTGGTTTGTGTCATTGGGTACTACACCAGAACTGGCAACACTCAGAGCCATAAAGCTTTTACCATCACCAGTTTTAGTCATTAGTAATAAAGATGCACAGGGCCTCGTACTCTGGGCCTCTGTGGTGCCATTCAGAGAAGATAAGTCATATCTGAAAGGCATTCTCTGTCAGACCAGCCAGCCCTTTGAAGGGGGGTGTGTATGTGCATGTGTGTGTCACAGAATCACCAAATGGTTTGGGTTGGAAGGGACCTTTACAGGTCATCTGGTTCCAGCTGCCCTGCAATGAGAAGGGAGATCAACTACATCAGACTGCTTGGGGCACCATCCAACCTGACCTTGAATGTTTCCAGGGACGGGCCATCCACAGCTTCTATGCACAGCCTGTTCCAGTGTTTCACCACTCTCATCATAAAAGATTTCTTCCTTATATCTGGTCTAAATCCATCCTCTCTCAGTTTAAAACGAGGACTACTTGTACTATCACAACTGGCCCTACTAAAAAATTTGTCCCATCTTTCTTGTAAGTGCCATTTAAACACTAAAGGGCTGCAACAAAGTCTCCCCAGAGCCTTCTCTTCTCCAGGCTGAATAATCCCAATTCAGTCTTTCCTCACAAGAGAGGTGTTCTGTCCCTCTGATCATCTTGCACAGCCCTCAGGGTGTGGGACTCATTCCAGCAAGTCCCACTGCCAGCAATATCCCACTCTGGGAACTGACCAAAGCTTCCAGCCCAAGGCATTGCCAACCACAGCACACAACAGCCCCCTGGAAAGGCAGGGGGAGCCCAGGTAACCACAGAACTCTTTTCCATCCCATGAGGCATCAGGGAGGTTGTTGGGAGCAGAGTGGGACCTGGGAGCCTCTACATTCCGTCCTGGGAGACCCCAATCAGAGGACCAGAGCTGGCACCCCCAGAGTCCTTGCCAACCACCTGCCATAAGGAACGTGGCACAGCCAGAACTGCAGCTCCCACTGCATCACTCCCAATTTTTCCCAATGCCCCAGCTGTTTCTGCCTTTCGTCCATCCAGAAACCCAAGGCTGGGACCAACCCTGACCCCCACAGACTGGGATGCTCCTGGGGGCAAGAATGGAGGTGACCCACGGCAATTGCTCCTGTCTCTCTTTTCAGGCCCAGCAAACTTGTGTCAGATGTCTGGGCAGGAGCCTGCAGCCTTCCCTGCAGCCTGGGCTGGCACCCAGAAGTTATGGCACCTCAGGCATCCCCAGCACTGCTGTCCCCTGAATGGATCATTAATCCGCTATCAAGAGAACAAGGTGGCACCTTTAACAAAGTCCATCTTCTGCCACCTGTTCTCCTCACAACTCTGCTTTCCCAAAGGTCTCTCCTTCCCTTACTCTATGACTCAAAATTGTAGATTTCTCAAGAAGCACAGCAGATCAAGACAAAATCGTTTGGCTGCTGCATCTTCTATTTCTTATCTTGAGTGCTATTTTTAGACACTAAAGTCTATCATAGACCAAGAAGTTTAATATTTACGTTTGCCCCTTAGATGTCTAAATTTTTTACTGAGCACAAATTCATTTTGCATCAACAGATTATAGGAATTGTGATATTCAGATCTATAAGTGACAAACTCTTTCAAATATCTATAAAAATGAAGTATTATTGTCCTGCTAACCACACTTGACTTGTTTGCACACCAGTGTCAGCAAACCTGAATCTGCCTTCTCAAGCTCCCATCTCATACCAAAAAGGGTACATAGCATTTTGTCCCCAGATTCTAATAAAGGTGGGGAGGAAAGAATGGGATTTTATAATCTTTTGATTGAAATTACTTAAATTATGTAGGTTGCTGTTTTGTTTTAATTACATGCAAGATGTCATGAAGTGAATGTCTTTTTCATGAAACCAGGAACACTCACACATAACTATGCTTTCCCTATTTTCCATGCATGATACAGTGGTTCTACATTTATTTAGCAACAATACTGAACCCTCTGCAAAGGTTTGCTGTAAGCTGAGAATGGGAGAACAGCCTGCATTTCAGGTTTCTTTCCTTCTGCAAGGTCGAGTCATATCCTTAGGTCTCCTTTTAGAAAGTTAACCATGTTAGAAGGAAAAAAAAGATCTTTAACAGAGAAGCCTTGTATTCGAGAGAACACACAGCACTGAATGAGGCCACAGTTCAATTCTTTGGCTCATTTTCTGCAGTGACACAGACAAGACAACTGCACATCTTTTTTAGAAGCAAACTCTGATGTTCTTTACAGCCAGACACCTTTTTCAGAGATAAGTGAAAGGCTTTAACATTTATGATGAGTGAACAAGTGAAAAAAACACCTTGAAATTACTGTTTTAAAAAACCCACCTCAAATACGGGAGAAAGCGTGAAGTTCAACTACCTTCAAAGACAATGCCTTTCTACAGAATAAGTTCAGTATAAAATGATGTGTATTTGTTTCCTTTAGTCTCTCCAGCACTTCAAATAAAATAAAGCTTTTATCCTATTATATTTTAAAGCATGACTGCCAGCAGAATAAACAGTTTTTGCCTTATTTCCTCTGTTCTACATGAAGTGTCCTACTCACGGATTTGGCCAGCAGTCTGGAAAATGTCAAGGTTAGCAAAGGCTGAGCTTCATTTTGTTTTCACAGATCTGAGTAATGAATTGTTCATTTTAAAGTATTGTTCTAGCTTGAAAAGCGAGTCTGTAGCCCTGGCATCATGGGGTCCCACATCTGTCTCTCAGTTGCTCTGGACCATGTTTGCCCCATTTAATACAAAGGGATTTTTTTTTTTTATGTTTTGCAATGCTGCAAACTAAACAGGAGGCCTGAGGCTTTAGTGGGGTTTTCCTCTTCATATACCCTTATCAATGTGGCAGATTTTGCTTGCTAACACTTTATATTAATCGCCTAAACCGGTGTTGCTATTGCAAGAACACTGGACAAACCCAAGGTGTAGGAAAGGGAAAAACATCAAGAACTTAGTTTTGACACTAGACAGAGTACTTAGAGTACCTGTAATTCTGAATACAAATGGGAAGCAGAACCCCACAGTAAAAACAAAGGTGGTTTCCTCCCCAGGGTTGACTCCAAGTCTTTTTTTCCCTTCTTTGTGGTTGCAGCCTGATAAAACTCCATAAAATAATGAACAGCTCAAGAAGATTCACTGGGAACTCATCTCTGTGTTTCACTGTCTGAAAACAGAGATATTCGATTACATTAGAAATCTTATCAGGACAATTGAAGGGCAGCATCTTTTCACACTGTTCACATGTTACCCGCAGAACTTGCTTCTGCCATGTGTGATGGAGCCCAGGGGTCTTAGCAGGATTCAGAAGAGAGTTCAGCAGGTCTCAAACATTTTTACAGGCAATATTAAAAGCTATAATAAAAGTAACAAAAACTTCTAATGATGTAAACCCTGCTTACGAAAGCTGAATTCAGCTTTTGCCTGTGGAGTTTGGGAAATGTTTCGGCAGCAACGAGGTTCCCCTGCTCCTACCTACTGTAGCCTTTTTTTGTGTCCTTGCCCATGATGTTGATCCCTGGCAAAAACAAAGAGTTAGAAGAGGGGAAGGGTTAGTTTGATCAAACTGACTATGCCCACTGCAATCCTGAGCAGTCCTGAGGGAAATGCAAGGTCAGAGGGATGGCTCCAGGAAGGTGTCCGCAGAGAAGGGCTTGTGTTAGGTGCCTACAAAAAAGTGCAAAAAAATCCTTTGCCTTATACAAATGCCTTGAGGCAGTGAGTTCCACTTAGCAAAGCTGAATTCAACCTTTACCTGTGGAGTAGGAAGCAAACAAGCCAACTTCCTTCTTACTAGATTTATTTCTCCCAGTGGTTGATTTCACCAGCTGTGCTGCAGCATTGGTGTTTCCAAAGGGAAAGTTCCTAAATGTTTTCTCTCTAAAAGTGTTTTTACCTATTTAAATGTCCCTTCAGGTTGCCGGCAAAGTGCATGGGCCAACTGCAGTCGCTGAAGGGCTGCTGGCCCAGAGACACGATTCCCTGTGTCACCGGCTGCTGTGAGCTGGAGCAGCACCCAAAAGGGCCCAGCCTGATGTCTGCTTGATCACAGGAGACCAACAGTTCAGCCACCACATCCACACACTCAGTGGTGTTCACACATGCGATGGCCTGTGGCAAATCATCAGCTGCCAAGTACAGCAGAGGAGTGAAGCAGGAGAAGAGCAGCCCTCCGACCATGGCAGGACTGTGGGGGGAAGCATCGGAGTCGCAGCCTAAGCAAACCTGACAGCACATGGGAATGTGTGTTTAGGGGCAGTTCTTAGCAGGGAGCTGATTGTGACTGAGTGTGAGCACCCCCAACAGCGGATGGAAGACTGAGACATCCCGTTTGTCCCTTGTGCTTTCTCCTGCCCATTGCTGCTCACCTTACTGGGCTGTGTGGGCAAGAGGCTCACACAGGGCTGGTTTGCTCACCCTGCCTAAGCTGGGCATATTTAATTTCCTCCCGAGGTGTCTACTTGTTTCCTGACCACTGCACGCCACTTGTCTGGCCCTTGGGTCCAGAGCCCTGGGAAAGGAGGGTGCAGCCAAAGAGGCAAAGCACTGAGCGTCCCTGGGGCGGCTGCGCATGGGATTTGGAGGGGGATATGTTGGAGGTGGGGAGCAGGTGGCACAGTGCTGAGCTGCTCAGCTGTCATGAGGCTGCAGAGGGACGGACGCAGCTGGGCGAGGGAAGGAAAGAGCTCAAGGTCTGGCAGCCTTTCTGCTTTACAGGTCTGTGACCGGCACGGAAGGAGCAGAGGGCGATACAGCTGGGACACAGGGCCCTGTGTGCTCATGATCCCGCGATGGGCTGTGCTACAAAGCACCCTCGCAGCGGTGGGATGTGCACGCCCGGGGTCCATGACAGCCTCACCCCGAGGCCCGTGCTGCTTTGTGCTGGGGCCAGTACCCTGGCAGCAGCCCCCGCTGCATGCCAGCAGGGGCCTTGGCAGCGCTCTCTGGGGCGTACATTTATATCTGCTCATGCAAATAACCTGGAAGTGTCCCCTGGAGTGGGACAGCTGGTCCCCGGCAGCGCTTTTGGGAGCATTCTTTATGTGCCCGTGTAAGTACCCTGGCAATCTCTTTTGGGGCTCGCCAGCAGGGGCCCTGGCAGAGGCCAGGAGGCAGTCTCAGTGGCTGAAGCCATGCCAGCTGAAGCTTTCCAACAGCAAAGCTTTCTTCTGCCCCAAACAAAGAGCCAATGTGGCTGGCGTCATTGATTTGTGTCGTGACTTGCTGCTTTTAACGCGGCAGGAAAAGACCAAGAGGAGTTTTAATTTGTCCAAATGGTTTTAGACAAGGTTAATACAACTCATCGATAAATGACACTTTTCATTAAGTTTTAATTACAGTGTCATTTCAGCAGGCTGGACATGCCCTTCCTCCTCAGCATAGTCGGTGGTGTTTGGTTTGTTTCTTTTAAGGTGCGCTTCCTTGAGCTCCAGTGATTAATTTCCATTGGAGACCCGGGAGCTGCCAAGCTGCCGGAGAGCCCGACTGCCTCAGTGCATTCCCCTTGGCTCCATCCCCACGCTGGCAATTACAGCTCTACGTCAGTGTGGCGATGGGGGTGCATGCTGGGCTCATACAGTGGTGGAAGAAGGTGGGCCAGCAGTTTCAGAGACATTTAGATGCCCACAGACGAAAATGAGTTGTTGGATCTTCTTTCTTCATGCTAATGGAGATGGTTCCTTCCAACAAGCCTGTGGCACAGCCCTCTGTATCTTTCATAAAGCCTGATTTCATGTCCTGCATAGGGCCTTGCTGGAGAGAAGCTGGATGCAGAGTTTAGACTAAAATCCTTGAACCCAGCACACTGTTGTACCTTGATACATCATCATCTTGGTCTAGAAAGGGTGCTGGTGGCTGCTGGTCCTGTCTTCTCCTCAGGGACCAGTGAGGATGGGACAAATGCCGAGCAGTTAATTTTTTCCTGTCATCTCCCAGCTGTGGGATGCAGACAGGACCTGGTTCAGGTCCAACTCAAAATACAGTGAACCAGAACTGCTGGAGTTAGAAGTTCAGTTTGGCTGATAGTCCTTCCTCTCAAGAGTGAATATTACTTTAGCTTACGAAGGTCTGTGCATGCACATACTGCCCCGGAGGCAGGATTCCTTCCTATGCACTGCACTGATTTCTGTCCCTAGCACTGTTTCAAAACTTTGCTATAATAGTTACTTGTATGTGGTTTACAATTTCCCTATTCACTCCCTTTTCTAACACCAACTTTCCACATCATTTCCATGTGATCAGAATCAATTACAGGAGTAGAGAACTTCACTGCTGCAGAAAGCATAGGCGTGTCTGGTAAGGATCATTTATTTTAAAATGCCCACTGCTCTTACCATAGGCATTTGAGGAGCTGTGATGCTTCAGCTTGAAGATTGGCAGCAGATTATAGCCATCTCTTGCATCTACACCTGCCTTCAGAAGGCTCACAGAGCATGGTATCTTGTGTCAGGACTCTGAGTACATCCCCTGGGGGATTGGCTCCCTGGGCTCAGGGCTTAGATAATCACACAAGTATCTGATGTTGAAGAGAGCTCTTCACGAAAGCTCTGCAAAAAAGCCCCAGTGAGGGTCTGTCCTGCTCTTCCCTAGCTGAGACCTTGCTCCCCAGCTGGGCTCCCTTGCAGCTGTGCTGCAGCCATGTGCCCTGTTTGTATGCTCTTTGGTCTGTGGACTTCAGTCCCTGAATTGACCTTGGATCTGTCTCGTCACCATGGACTTGCCTGGCAGCCACCAGACTGTCAGCTGAATCAGATTACCATCATTAGACCTTCTCTGTTCCTCTTGGTTAGGTATTGTGGCACCATGCCTCTGCCAATGTGGCCACTGTCCCCGTAGGTGCTTTCTGTCACCCTCAGCTCCAGGCTCACCTTCCTCCATGGAGCAGCCTGCCCTCACTGTTTCCTCCAGCTGACATGCTGATTGATGCCTTGTATCCCTGATGTGTCCTGTGACTTTGCCTTGGCTGTCACCAACAGAGAGAAACCACAGCGGGAAATAGTCGTCCCCCTGCAGAGGACATACCGAACAGGCACAATATAAAGGAAGGGGCGCTCATATATTATAATGCAAAGCAGTGATGGGCAGCAGCATTCCTGCATGTATGTGCCACATACCAAAATCCTAATGTGTGCTACAGCCACAAGGGTTGGTTCCCAAAGTGAGGAAGGCCACGCAAAAGGGGAATTTTAGGCAGACGGTGATAATGGCTTCCCAGGGCTCCTAACATGTCACTCTATATGGGCTTTGCTAGGTGTGGATTGGGATCCCAGGGGTGAGCTGGAAGGGATGGTCCTGGCAGTGGTGCTTCCTCCCACAGCTGATGGTTGTGCAGTGAACCTCGCAGCAGCATGCTCACACTGGGCTCATTCTCAGTGAGGTTCAAGAGCCAAGGTTTGCTCACCAGTGACTGAAAGAAGGTGGGCTTGAGCTATCTGTTCCCAGGGTGGGCTGAGAATTGGTTGTATTCTTGCGGCTACCAAAAGACTGTTTGCCTCGAAAACCCTACAAGCCTCCTTGAAGCCTCTGCCTGTGCATCGCTTTGTGAGTTCAGTGATCACGTCGCAGCTTGTCACCAAAGGTCTGCCAAAAGTGGCACTGACTGTGTGCTTCATGCCTCTCTGGTCAGCCAGGGCAGGGTGGGTGCAGGGAGTGCCACAGTGCTTCAGTGCAAGAGCATCTCTTGGGCAATGCGGTGATTTAGCTGAAGGTGAGGCTGCACCGACCGCTGCCCGCAGGATAAGGTTGGGAGGTGCCAGGGGACAGGAGGCAAAGCTTTCAGGGCTGGGCTGAAATGCCTCTGAAGAACAGGATGAACAAGTCCAGGCATGCCAGAAATGCCCTGAGCTTTGTCTGTAATGATCCCAGAGTGGCTGGGCTCTGCTGTTGCCTGCGTACCCTGGGCAGGTGGCTGGTGTTGTGATGAGCACTCTTCACCTTGGTTTAAGCTCTGCTGCTCAGGTGTTGCTACTGCTGATAGCGATACAAATCCCCACAGAGCACAGCCCTGCCTAAGGAGCTGGGTGGTGCTTAGGGGAATGATGTTTTGCTGGCAGTGCTGCTAGTGCTGACTGGCTTGAAGCCAGTGTCTGCATTTGTTGTATGGTATATGGAGGTAGCTGCAAAGGGAACGATGTAGAAGTGTTGTTTTGACATCTCAAGGCTTTAATAAAGTTTGGAGGTTTGCCTAGGCGGGATGAAGCTTGGCTACAAGACAGGCACTTTTGGGCAGCTGGGTTTTAACATAAATGCTCCTCACTACCATTAATTTTGTAGTATAAACCCTTTTCTAAATGCTGACTTGTTTGCCTCATGCACAAATGGAAAAGAAACCATACAGAGAGGAGCGATTTCTGAGCAGCTGAAGATTGAGTGTAGCTGCCTTTGCTGTCCTCTCTTCCAAAGCATTTCTGGAGCCTTAGAGTACGAGATAGAGCCGTAGCTCTGGGATGCTGTGTAGCGTATGTGTCTTCTGGTGGGACTTCTACGAGAGCCCAGGTTGAGAAATATGGTGCTTTGCCACTGCAAGGCCTTGTATTTCTGATTGGGCTTGAAGTCTGTGTGATGGTGGAGCAATGTGAGTGATGGAGATACAGAGAAATGGAGAGTGAGATGAGGAGGTGGCTGACATGGAGACACAGGATGTCCTAGCAGAGGTTACAGGACTCTCACAGCTCCAGAGTGAACTCAGATCCTCTGTGTCAAGGTGTGGTGGACTCCAGGGGCAGAGATGGAAGGTTTAGGGCAGAGGTGTGGTTGGATTTAGGTTCTGGTTGGGGAAGTCACGTGGGTGGAATAGGAGGCTGGGAGTGGGAAGGATGTTTGGATGGAATACAGCTTTTAGGAACAGGAATTTTGCCCTGCTTTTTATTTGGCCAACCCCCCCAAACCCACAGTGATGCCTGGGAGTCACCACAGCCTGGTGATGGACAGATACCATGGGTCAGGCAGGAAATATGATGTAATTGAGAACTCAAGAAAACACTTCCCACAGTGGCACTGGGCTTTTTTTCTCCCTAAAGTCATCCCCTAGAGAGGGTGAGTCAAGTACACTAGCTAATACAGGATGTTTTGGTTGCCTAGTTTGCCTCTGTAGGTAGGAGAGGGAGAGAATACAGGAATACGAATAATATTCTTTGGGAACCTTTGCACAGAAACCTTGGTGACAGCTTGGGACCGCCCTGGATGATGTTGAGCCTCTTTCCCAAATACCCAAGGCTCTCAGCTCCTGCTCTGGGAGCCCTTGGCAGCCTGCTGTTTGCTCCCAAAGCCACGGGGTGCTCACACACACCAGCTCACTCTGTTTTGTACTTCCCCTTCCTAGACCTCCAGTGCATGGTGACAGGGAATCAGGGTGGGTGCAGTTTCATTTACTTATTTGCACGCTAAGCTCAGCAGAACAGTAACAGCCTGGTGTGTGCGCTGGCTTCTCTAGTTGGAGTTTGCTTCGCCCCCAGAGCTCCAAGCCCCGCTCTCCTGAGCAAGATTTGAATTTCGGCAGGTGTGCTGGGAATCGCCCAGGCACCTCGTCTCGGTTGCTGGTCAGAGGAATTCATAGCTAATATATCTGGAAGCCAGGCAATGATTACAAATCAATGACTCCACTCCTGGAGCAATTCATCATTAACCTAGGAATTTAGTTCTTTCCCTGGCTCTCTCCATCAGCAGCTCCCGTTCTTGTAGCATCTCAGGTGTCTTATTCATTTTAAACCATTGGATAGCCATGGATGTGGCTGAGGAGTGGAAGGACAGATGCACCGAGACATGGTTGGGCAGCTAAGGGGCAGGAGGGTTTCTGAAAGGGGATGGAGCACCCGGAGGGTGAGCAGAGCTTGGCAGGAGACTGGGGGACCATGCTGCCAGTGAGCCCCGGGGCTCCCACTGATGTCCCTGCTGGGCTGGGAAGTGGCCCATATTTGTGCCTGGCTGGGCACAAAGTGGGGTGGAAAGAAATAGAAGTTACAAAAATACCAGCCCAGCTAGACAAAAGCAGAGGTTATTTAGCAGTCCAGCGAGGAGGTGTTAATCATCACAAGTACCCCAGGACAGCCTACATTTAATAATAATTTGCAACACTTACCACTCCAACATGTTCTAAGCATTTTGCAGGCATTAACCAGCAGCTAGGACTGCTTCCGAGCAGGGACTGGCACTACAGTCTCACCCCGGCCCCGCGGAGAGGCAGGGATTCTCCACAGCCTGCCCACCCATGGCTGTTTTCCAGCCCCTCATCCCACCTCATGGTTTTTCTCTCCAAACTAGACTATGTCCCTTATACAGACTTGCTTTAGAACAGCAGCCACGCAGCCGCTGACTGGGAGACCGTGGCTATTTCACCAGCAGATACAGCAAATACTCATTGCAGCTAGGCAGGGAATTGGTCCCATTCCACAAATGAGGCACCTGGCACAGAAAGAATAGCTAACTGGTGAGGGGAGACCACATTTCCCAGCTCCAGCCTTCTCTTCCCGGCCTTCCGGTGCTACTTCCAGAGCGCAGCTTAGACAGCACATCCAGAGAAGCCGGGAAGATAAACGGCACCCCAGCCTTCTGTACTCTCAGAAATGCTCCTTGGTTTGGATTTGGCTTACGCAAGATGGGCTGCCCGCAGAGGAAGCACAGCCAGGTCTGCCTCACCCCTTGGTCCAGCCTCTGCTGGATTTGTTATCACTGTAGCTTTTTGCTATCGCCTACACATACTGCCGGGCTTTAATCCAGGGCTGGGATCTGCAGCAGCACACAGCACGGTGACCCTCCATGCTGCAGCAGAAAGATGGACTTTGCAGGATGCTGTAAAGCCCTCCGTGAAATGCTGAACTGAAAGATGAAATAAAAAACACATCCTCAAGCTAATGCTGCTGCTGCCTCTGCTCCTCTTTTCCCCCTTCCTGTACTCTCGCAGCTGCTCATGCTCCCCTTTGCACCACTGCTGGTGCAGGGGACTGAACAGTGGGAGCAGACACCCAGCTGTGGCCACAGCAGGGAAGATGCAGGAGGGGGAGGTGGGGGAACATGCTGGAAGTGGCTTACTCTGTCCCCTCCCAGAAGCTTGAAAGAAACTGGTCTGCATAAGGAACTGAAAGTGAACCAAGGGGAATTCACTGAGAGCACTAAGTGCTGACCACTAGCTATTTAAAGCTTCCCATGCATCTGACGTGCAGCTGGGCATAAAGAACGGGTATGCCTGCAGCTTGCACGGACACACCCATGGCAGCTTTAAACAGGGCTTTGGAGCACTGCTAGGTACAGCTGTAGCAGCTGAGAGGTCAGCATGGGCTAGAAACCACACAAGAAACCAGGGAATAGCTGGCCTTCCTGATGAAGGAGAGGTCATGGCTGCTGCACCTATCAGCCCTAGCTAAACAGTAAGTGGGACCAGAGCCAAGGAGTTCAAAATTATTTCAGGAGCCAGCTAAGACTGGACAGGAACTGCAATCACGGTCTTGTAGAGAGACATCCAGAGCCATTGCACAACATCCAAACGGCTACCCGCTTCTCAGCATGAATTCAAACTAGCTGAGAGATGCATGGGTGTGGAAATGACCCCCATAACACTCCTTGTTAGTCCTTTAGACAGGGCAAATCTTCCTATATCACGCCTGCATTCCCAGGGAGGCCTGAAACTAGGGCTGTGAATGCCTGCAGCCACTAGAGGAACCCAGGTCTTCCCACAGGCTCCTGGCTGGTAGCATCCATACCCTGGCTTGGGTTATCCTGTTCTCCTTCTTTCTACCCTTCATGTCTGGTCAGATCCTGCCTAAAAGCAGCTATGGTCTTATTTCATCTTGATTTCTATTTTCAGAGCATGTACCACATTTTAATAGAGAGCAAAGCATCTCAAACACCTTCTTATTTCCTAGCATAACCCTTGCAACATCTGCACAGCACTCTCCTGACAATGCCTGCGACTGCTTACGTGAAAAAGTCCCGCTAAAGAAGTGTTTTAGCACTGCATTTGGGTTTTGTTTTTCAAACTCGATTTGACAGGATGAACCAGTGCTGCAAATCTCAGAGGCCCTCTGGTAGGCATTTCCAAGACCCCTGCCTGGCTGTAAGCTATTTGAGATCCTTCACACAGCATTTTAACCCCCCTCAATGCTCTGCACAGGGAACCTGTTTCTAGTGACTGATTGTGCACTGCAGAGACAGTTTTCTAACTGCTTAGGCTGAATTTGGGTTTATGGAACTAATGCCAGTGTTTATTACTATGACATAATTAGAGCAATTCCCTTTGTTCACTTATATTGTTCCCTGACGTTATTTGCAGGCAGAACACTTGTCCTTACTGAACCATCCCTTTTCACTCCATGCACTCCCCTCCTCATGGTTCCAATCCTTGGGTTGCTTTCATCAACTAATATTTGCTGCTGAGCATATTTGGGTCATTTTTGCATACCTCTGATGTCCCTTTGGGAGCAGGATCATCTGGAGACCCATGAAACACTCCATCCCGCTGAGGAGCAGTGAAGGGAGCACCCTCCGGCCGTGCTGCCCTGGCCAGGGCTTGGAGAATATTGCAGATCCCTGGCTGACCCCTGCACGGATGCTGAGACTCATCTTGATGACAGCAAAGAGTGAAGGGACGAGGAGAGGAGGAAAACCTGGCAGGTGTCCAGCTGGGTTATTCAGAGTGGGCTGTACACTCTGCTTTCATTTTGTTGCAGTAGTGCCAGCTAATGAAATGTAACGTATTATTGACCAGACTCTACTTTCTCTGCCTCAAAAATTATTTTTGTGACCGCTGCGGGTTGTTTTCAATAGTTTTTGGCTTACAAGATCTTTCTCATTTTTATTAAAATTTAAAATCGTTAAAATTTTGGTTACATTAAACCAAATGGACTTTGTTCTCCACTGGGAGCTGCTTATGCAACATCTGTTTTAAGTAAGTTTAAAACTCAGTCCATTCAACTGTGCAAAATAAAAATGCTGAAATTACTATATTTGTGATCTTTTTTTAGTATTATTATTATTATTTTTTAAACCAGACCATCCCCCTTCCACCTGATTTACTCCCCAGGCTCAAGCTTAGTCCTGTGTGTCCAGTCCCAGGGCACTGGGCAGGATCGACATCTGCCTGATTCACACAGCTGGCAAAGACTGGGCAAAATCGTTTATAACCACTTGTATAAATCACCGCTTTTTCAGATAAAAACCCCCATTAGATAGTAGAGCTTGCAGTGTTGTTGCCATTAAACTCGCTGTGCTCTGTATCAGATTAGACAGCCAAAGTTATGTGTATTCCTCGGACAATCCGAGCAGGGATTAAGGGTTTCCCCATGCTTGGAAGAATTTCTCCGAGATATTTAAAATCCCCACGTGTGTACCAGGACACGTGGCGGGGCTGCACAGACAAGCCCCCGATCGCCCCAGGGGCAGCTTACAGTGGGTTAAAGAGCCCACCCGTGTCCTGGGTGGGAGCTGGAGGCGTTCCCACGGGCGATCCCACTGTTTGGCAGTCGGGCTCGGCTCTCTGCAGCCGCCACCCCTCGCACTCGCGTCCCGTTTTCTCATCGCCTCCCCTGCCGCCTCCTCCTCCTCTTTATATATTCATGAAGCAGCGCGGCCGGGGCGAAATAAAAGCGGAGCGAGCCGGGGGGAAGGCAGCACAGGAAGAGGAACTGAATGCGCCGCAGGGTGCCCCGCTCCGCACCGCCGGCACTCATCCTGCCTCCTTCGCTGCGCTGAGAGAGGGGGCTGCTCCCTGCGCGCTCCGAGGAGCCCTGCATGCAAGGAGGAGGAAAGTCAACAGTAAGTGAGTCAGGCTCGCCAGGGATAAGATAATACCCCTTTTAGGATGTTTCTAAGTTCAGAGCCAGGCCTGGTGCGAGACTGCATCCATCCCCCCTTCTCTGTTCCCAGCTGACTCCTTCATCTCCTGGTACCCTCTGATGGGGCCCAGGGCATCTTTGTGGTGCAGGAGAGGCTGGAAGCAGAAAACACGTGCACAAGCAGGGACCTTCTGTGCAATTCACAGGGGACCATTTCAAAATGCTAAGCCCTTCTCCAGCCTGTTTTGGTCTGGAGGGACTGGCAGGGAGGGTCAGTAAAGCCTGGTGTTGAAGGATTATGTTGCAGTTGTGCATTTTGGGGGGAAGGGCAGAGCTCTCAAAGTTCACATGTGCCTATCTCCTGTGATCTCTTACTACTACTCCCCTGGTCTGACTTCCATCCTCTTTCTTCTGGGATTGCAAAGAAGGGGCACACCTCTGTCACTGCAGAGAAAGCTGTGGAGTTTCCTGCCCATAAACTAACCCTTCTAAGAACTGGATTGTGCTAAAAGGGTACAACGAGGTCTTTCCTTGACTGTAGGGAATCAGGGTCTGATTAACTCAATCAAAAGCCAAAAGCACCTGAAGTCCTCTAGCCCTTACTGGGACACCATCAGCACAGCCAGAACCTTCTCACCAGCACCCCTTGTTCAGAGAGGGCTCTATCCCAGCTTGCAAGCAGAGTCCTGACCCCACAAATCCCCCATTCCAGGGCTGGACCTTTGCCTTATTGCAAGTCTGCATGACGTGCTGCAAAATCTGCTCTTCACCCTACCCACAGTCTTGCTGTGCAGGATCAGCATCGAGGAGAGCATGCTAATGCATAGCCTCAAACACAGGGTACACTGGCACCAGGTGCCTCCCCCAGCACTGGGCATCCAGTTGGCCCATTCTGCAGAAGTAGGGGGTAAACAACTTCATCTCCCAAGGGCTCATTGTTAAGGTGTCACCCTCTGACCTCTGCTAATGCTTCCATCATTTCCCTTTGCCTAGGTGCAGCTCTAAGATGAAGCCTTCAGCTGGACAAGGCATAAGGCTGGCATACCTTCTCCTGAGTCTGGCTTCCCTCTGCCTTCCCACCCCGCTCTGGAAGGACCGGGACTCCCTAATGCAGGAGGAGAAAGCCCAGCAGACAGGCGGCAATTTGGTGCTGAGCAGGCAGGAGCAGCAGCTCAGTACAAAGCTTGTAAGCCTCAAGAAGAAGGAAGTTGCAGCAGCCATAACTACAGGACAGTTTCCTCCAAGCATGCACTTCTTCCGGGCAAAAAGCCTCATTGATCAGAGCACAGTGTTCAGCATCTTAAAGCGCATGCCAAAAGGTAGGCTTGGCCTGAGGATCACTCGTCTTACTCAGCCTTGTCTCACCTTTTGCTTTCTATGGCTGAGCTGGGGCACAGCACAAGATGTTTGAGACAGTCTTATGAGGGCTGTAAATTGTGCTCCCTGGGCTCCAGGAAAAGCCCTGCCTCTGAGCTCAGGGACAGGGCAGGGGGAAAGAGGAAGAGGGGGATGGATTGGATGAAAACGCTTTTCCAGCAATTGTGGTATTTGGTTTAACTTACAATATGGATCCTTCAGCCTTTCAAGAGTAGAGAAAGAGCAGAGGAGGCACAGACATGACTTAACAGACATCCACATTTGTCCAGCACGTTCCAGCCAGGGCTTTCTTTTTCCCCACATACCGCATTTCAGAGATGTGTTGCCAACCTTGACTTACTCCATGTTTGAGCCAAAAGTGCTGTGTTCCCAAAAAAAAACAACTTCCTGAGGGTGGTTCTGTAGCAGACCTGGAGGTCTGCTGGAAACTCTGGGAACACCAGAGGATGAAGGGCTACCTCCAACACTGCAGGTTTCTTTGCTTGTTGTGTACAAGTCAAAACCTGAGTACTTGTTTATAAGCACTTAAAGTAGGCTTATAAAAGGGAGAGAGAGCAACTTCCTACATGGGCAGATAGTGACAGGACAAGGGGGAACAGTATCAAACTAAAAAAGAAGAGATTTAGATTAGATGTTAGAAAAAAGTCTTTACTCAGAGGGTAGTGAAGCACTGGAACAGGTTGCCCAGAGAGCTGTGAATGCCTCATCCCTGGAAATGTTCAAGGCCAGGTTGGATGGGGCCCTGAGTGACCTTCCCTTCTTCTCCCTCCCAGTATCCACTGTGGGATGCAGAGCCCTGTCTTGCAGCATCCTAATCTATTACCATAAATGTCAGAAATGTTAATTATCATTTCACTGCTGAATTGAACAGTGAAGAATTTAAAGGTACCCCCACACACACGCACACACACACCCAGCCCGTCACCTGCAGTGGGGTGTCATTGATACCAAGTTGGAAACAAATAATGAACACTTTTCAATCCAGAAGATGTGAAAATGGGTTCTTGGAATCTTTGCAAGAGCCAGTAGCTTTTCGGGCCAAGATCACATCCTTGTAACTGTTTGAGTAGGAGCTAGTCTTGATCAGAGCCCCTGGGAGTTACTGTTATTTCAAGCACTATTGTCATTTCTGCTGCTGCTCACATAGGAAAGAAGGTGACATTGCCAGCGAGAGGATTGTCAGATCTAGACAGCTGCAGCATGCCCAGCCTGTCACACTGGCTCTGCTGAGAGCAGCAACCACAGCTCCTCAGCATCGTAACAGCCCGTCCCTCTGTACTGGGAGGTTGTACACATTACAGTCTATATTAGACTAGTCCACTAGAAATTACAGTCTTGAACTTTGTCTAATGTCAAATACATACCAGTCTTCTGTCTTGTTCTTGCCACTCATGTTCTCCCTTTACTGCTAAGGCCATCAAAGCTATTTTGACTATGAAGTCTCCCCTAGACTAATAAAATGCATATCTAAGACTTCAGCTCTCAAGGTGTCTTCCCTTTACAGAGGTGAAGTTTAGTTCAAGCACCAGTAACAAAAGGAGTCACTGCCAAAGGAGAGATGTTAGCCAAGTGAAACGACAGGGAAGGTGAGCATACAGGGGGTGCTTCCTGTGCCAGGAAGACTGGCAGTTGCCAACATACTGCACAATAACAAGAGTGTCCCAGAGGCCCTTTGTGCTGGCCAGCAGCAGATGTACAATGTAAGTGAGTGTGCTTTTGATAAGGCATAGAAGTAGATTGTACTTCTGCATCTGAGTGCAATTCCCCAGTGTATCCTGGTCAGGGATTTTGGTGTATGCCAGAGTTTCAGGGAGCTGAAAGAAGAGCCACAGACTAGATGAAAAAAATTGAAACTAGGATTCAAACAGCTTAAATATAGAGCTTTGCTTCAGGTGTGCCAGACAGCTAGCATGCCTTGTAAACTGCTGCCTACTGCGTGAGTTGCTCTTTAAATCAGTGGGGCCTGAGCCAGCTCACAGCAAAGCCTGTCTGAAAGACCTTTAATAACTCGGAGCATTTTCCATCCCAGTGGAGAAGCAGAGCTCCCTATCGATTTCCCCCCTCCCTGTGCTCCCAGGGAGCTGTCACGCTCTGCCTGCCCAGTGTTTGATGTGGAGGGGGCCACAGCCCCTAGCCTGGGGGAGGCAGAGCAGCCACACTGTCTTTGCTGGGAGTGGTCACTCACAGCCATCTAGAAGCTTTTCCAAATGCCCCTGGATGGGTGAACTCAAACTATTATCACATTAAACTTCAGTTCCTTCCTCTCTCCTGCCTTGACTCATTAGGATGTGCTTGCCCTCCCACCAGGTGCTGTCTTACACCTGCACGACTACGCCATGCTGAGCGTGGACTGGCTGGTGTACAATGCCTCCTACCTCCCCGACTGCTACATCTGCTTCACCCGCACAGGCACCGTTCGATTTCGCTTTTCCAAGCCGCACCCTCCTCACCCACTGCCATACCAGTGCTCCCAGTGGGTTTTGCTGGAGACTTACCGGAAACAGCTGCACAACGTGACCGAGTTCGATAGCAGGTGAGCGAGGAGGGGCTGCAAACCTGCTGGTGCTCCATGACAGCACTGCATAGCCAGCAGGATTATTGTGGTCCAACTGTCCTGTTTGCTTGCTGCTCTGGAAGTGGGAAACTCCATTTAGGACTGCTTACATATAAAAAGCAAATAGTGATATAGAAGCTTGAAAACTACAGTATTAAGTGCACCATAGTTAGACACCATAAACCCACAAGTTTTCTATGCACGCTCACTCTGGGCATTTGCACAGACACGCTGAGGACAGCCGTTTAAGTAGATTTATGTGGCCACCTCTCCTCAGCACCCAGGCTGGATGTACTCCCAGCATGGGGCAGGGCTGCATGGTGCCTCATCCAGTGAGGTACCCAACAACTGGATGAGGAAAGCCAGCTAGTTAATGAACAGGCTCTCCCCAACAGCAGAGAAGTAATTTGTAAAGTCATTGACTTTACAAAGTTAGGCAAACTACTTCTGTTAATTACTGCACTAGCAAAAAAAACCCCCAAAACAACCCAAAATAAAACCCAGCCCAACCTTCCTCTCCAAAACATCAACTTTGTTTTCTGAGAACGGTCTTGGAAACCCCACTGGCACCCACCACCCCCATTCCCAACAGGACCCTCAAGCAGCAGGAGCTGTGACCCACCATCCTGCCCTCAGACAAGGGGTTAGTCTCAGCCTGGGCACTGCCTGAACCAACCAACCCCACACAGTTCCTCTGCCTGATAGCACTTCCCTTCTCAACACCCTCCTGCTAACAGAGCTTCTCCCCTTATAAGCAAGGCCTCCTATAGCTGTCCAGGAGCTCACACCTCAGATGGCTCCCCAGGGCATCACTCACCCTCTTGCAAAAGCTTCCCTCCCTGCAGGCATGCCCGGCCTTAACTGCTGGCAGCCTCTTATCCGTACCAGGCTCAGCAGTCACCCACCATCTAATCACTTACAGGTGCCTGGGAATAGCCTGGCTCCCCCTCCAGCCGAATCCTATCTGCCCATCCAGGGGCCATTGATCCCAGGACAAAGCCCTGTGGAAAAGGGCAGGAGGAAGCACGCAGTTCTGCATGGCATGCTGAGGGGCTGGAGAGAGCACGCTAAATAATGCATGAAGTCAAGACACTGAGTGATGAGGACAAAGGAAAATATTGAGTAGACATCCATTCGGAGGCCACTGCTGTCGGTGGCGCTCCTGGGGCTGGGGTCCTGCAGATAAAATAGTACCAGGTATCATGTAGTGAAAGACAGTATCGCCAACACACAAGGAGAGGCTGGATTAAGGTGATGCAGATGACCCTAATTACAGCATTTCCTAAGGGAAACTTGGTGGGTTTTACTATAGTGCTTCCCTCTTTAGGGAGGTTATGTGCTCTAAAATTGAGACTTTTTAATTCTTAAAGAGCTGGTATCCCCTCCATGTGGAAGCTGTCTGGGCTTTGTGCCCTACAGATCTGGAAAGGAGGTCAGGTTGGGAAGCTGAGGAGCTGCAAGACCTTTGGCATGATAATGCATTCCCTTCCCAACAACACCAAGGGATCTGACTCTCCAGAGTACCCACTACGCCTCTCTTACAGAGGTACAGAAGGGAAGGAGAAAGTAATGCCAGAGCCCAGGCTCTTGACCTTTTATATCCTGAGGTTCAACTGCCCTGACACGTGATGAACGAAATAAGATCTAGTGAGAAGTCACTTATCTGTGGCTTCCAAAGGGAAAACTGGTCCCTTCCCTTTCTACAGCGAATGATAAGGAAGGAAAGATGACAGTACCAGCTCTCTTTAACCCCACCAGGAGACACATAAATACTGTGCAAGAGATTGGGTTTTGAAACAGCTTCACTTCCTTAAAGCCCAAGAAATTGCACTGGCTATTTAGAACTGCCTCAGGAGCAACCCTTAGTTGTATTAGTTTTCAGTTGTATTTCCACAGTGTGACATCCCTTTCTGGTGGAGGCAAGAGGCCACAGCATCCCAGACACCTAGGAGACTGGAGCTGTGCATTGTTTGGTTACCTCTATTCCTATTTGGAAACATGACTTGTTTTCAGAGGCAGTATTACCACATTCCTCTTCTTTTGTATTAGTTATCTGACCATGTCTAATAGTCACAAGTCAGAGCAGGACTTCAGCATGGCAGGCACTGTACTGGGACACAAGACAGACCCTGCTGCAAGGGGCTCCCTGAATGTGGAGGAGAAACTGAGGCAGAGACCAATGAAGTGATTTTCCTCAGCAAACATATGCCAGAGCAAGTACAAACCTGGATCTCTCACATCCTGGGTGCTCTCTTATTCATTTGAGTCTGTTGTCCTTCGTTTCTTGCCCTTCTGTGCTCATCACCACAAAATCACAGAGGACTCATTGCGCAATGTGCAAACACACGAACAAGAGCCACATTGAGGCTCTTCCCCTCCTATTTTCATCTAATCCCTGGGTACTAGTCTAGGGGTTAGGAACGTTTTTTGGCTGTCTGGAAATAGGTCTCTAGCCAGGAATAGGCCCCAATCTGTTCTGCTTCTCAGTTTCTGGAAACTCTCCCAGTCTCTTGAACATGTGCATCCCAGGCTACCTCTTCCCTGCACTCCTCTTTGCCCTTGAGCACTGACAAGCTGAGAGAAAGCAGATGTCAGAGGAAGGAACGGATGGATAGTTGGGTGGTTTCAAGGAAGTGTCAAGGGAATATGGCAGCAGGGAAGGGCTCTCGTGCAAGACGTATTGGATCAGCAAATGTGAAGGGAACAATGGAAATGTTTATTAGAAGCTGCACCTCTTTCACCTTGCAGTATTCGTGACCAGGAAGGGGAGGGAGAAAGAGGTATCTGCATTACATTTTTGCTGTTTGCATTTTTAGGCACATATACGTATGTGTGTGTATGTGTTTTGGAAGGAAGTGTTTTTGCCTGTTTCCCTCAAAAGAAGGTCCAGTCATTCCTATTCAAAACACGTCTCATGGGCCAAGACCCTGGAGTATTGTGTTACTGGTAAGCTTCCAAAAGGATGCTATTAGAAGAGTCAAGAGACCATGGGCCAGGAGACAGTGAAGGGAAGTGAATTTTGCTTTGAGACTTCAAAGAAAAAACAATCCTCGCTTATTTTCTCCACAGTCATTTACAATATAGGAGAATGCTATTTTTTCCCCTCAAGATGCAGCTTAATGGCTACCATCTCTGAAGAAAGAACATGCCCCCAGATATTTAGGGAAGCAGCGTTGACATTCTAGATATCTGTAAAATACCACTGCACACCCCCCGCCAGCAGCCCGCCCAAGGATTAAGGCCATGCCCGGCAGCGCAGCCCCGAGCCCAGCAGAGCTCTCTATCACCAGGATGAAGTCATCTGTGAGGGAGCTGACACCACGGCTGAGGCTGCGGGGACAACTCCCCTGGGCGCTAGTGGCTGCCCAGACCACCATCACCTTCCCCTCCATGTCCTCTGACTGCCTTATCTCACAGAAAAATAGGGCAGTGTGTGCATTATGGGGGGAAGAAAAAAAAAAAAAAAAGAGAATAAACATCCACTACAGAAACAAAGCACTCCACTCCCTCCACAAGTCTCCCCTTGGGGAGAAGAAGAGGGGATGAGAGAGCAAGAGAAAGAGAATGAACCACATGTGACAGATGTTAGTCACACTATTTAATGCACCACTGGAAGACATTTAGATGCTACAGTGAGGAGAGGGGCATAATTATCCATCGAGAACAGAAAAAGAAGCAGGAAAAAGAACCCCTTTTAAAAGCAAGGCAACAAACCTGCTCACTTCTGCATTATGTAGCACAAGAAAGGAAAATGGGAGCAAAAAACCAGGAAAAGAGAAAGCAAACCCACAGCTGAAAATAAATAATCCATAGCTGGTCATTTTAACTGTGCCCCTTTGGGCATATGCATTGCAATAGCATTGTTCAGTGCATATATGACATGACATGGAAGGCTATTTGTAGGCTGCACCTGATCACTGGCAAAGGCCCGTTCCAGAAAAGAAGGAAAAGATGTATTTATGAAGCTTTGCTTCATCTGCATGAGCTACTGATGGCAAAAGCCCCTGAACCCTTAGGAGATTATCTAGTTATCAAAGATGGATCACTATTATGCAATAAATCTTCAACAGTTGTAGGGATCAATAATCAGTCTCAAAGGGAAGGGGGTTATAAAGAGAAGCACAGTTTGATTTATATGGCTTTAGGAGCAGGGTGGTGTGGGGATTTATTGCTGTTTCTAGCCCAAGAGCACAGGCTAAGTAAACAACCACAAGTTTGAACAGCTAGATTTAAAGGCAGGAGCGGAGCCCTGCGCCCGCTCACTGCTGGAGGAGCTGAGTTCTCACAGGACAACGGGAGAAAGTGGTGGGAGCCCATCCTTATCTGCAGCGAAGCTGCGCAGAGTGGCGAGAACGGGCTTGCACGGCCTTTTGATCCACAGGGAGGTTTTCCCCCCAGTGCTTGCAGGGATGGTGGGAACAGCCCCACTCGCCTCTTGGCTTCGGGCAGGTGCTCTCCGCTGGCGTGCGGAGCTGCAGGGGAGCTGCCTTTCAGCCAGGAGGAAAGTGGAAAAGTCTCTTTTCCCCAGCTCTTCCCACGTGAAACCTTCTCTCCCCTCCTTGACGAGCGGCAGCACACCCTTTCTGCTGGTGGTTCACCTCCACCGCAGCTCAGGCAGCTGCATCGGCGCCTCCAAGATGCTCCTGCATTCCTGGTTTCTAGGCTGATGCTGCCGTGTCTCCTCACTGTCTGCCCCTCCCGTGGTCCAGCTCCATCTCCTCTGGTTGCATGGATTACTGAACAGTAGCTGGGGTTGCCCAGTGTCCTGTGAGAATGGCACCAAAGGCCCTGTTGTAATGCGGGGAAGACAGAGCTGAAGTTGCTGTGGAAACCTTAACTCTGAATTTTGCTGACTGTTGAGCATTTAAAATCATGGTAGGAACATCTCCTTATTTACAGTTTTCTTCTGAAATTGTTCCTGGCAGAGAACTTAACAGAGTGAGGAAGAAATGAAACTGCAGCCCCTGGAAGAGCATCCTTAGAGAGTGAAACAGCAGACAAATCCTGGGGGAATGGGCTCTGTTTTATAGGCAGGATGGAGAGACTCAAAAGGCACATCTCTGTCTAGTTTATGAGTTTGGGCCAGATCGCATTTTACATCTGTAGGGGGGTTGTGGTGTTAATTCTATCCACAGAAGCATCCTGGATGGAGATAACAAGCTCACAAATCAAACCCACACCTCCCATATAACAGAGCAGAACACTGCGTGAGGATGGAGGCCAAGACATCAAACGCAGGACATTATTAAAGATCAGTAGCTGTTATTGAGGGGAAACAATATACTGGGATGAAAGCTGAAGGTATTTCTATCTGAGCCTGCTTAGCCCCTGACATGAGATGAGCACCAGACCTGGCCCAGCTGGTGAGCCGACCCGCCCGCAAGCAAACAGCTCTGCATCTTGCCGCAATGGCTTCCATTTGTCCACCCAGGAATGGAGTTAATCACCCCTGTACTGCCCTTTAGACTTGTCCCACTGTCCTGAGAAATTTATTATGAGTTCCTCTTCAGGTGGCCACCAGCTGTTGCCAGAGCAAAGGCTTCAGGTGGGATGAAGGCTGTCAGCTTGTCGGAGGATGGTGTTGTGGCACAGACACTCACTCTGTCCTAAATGCAAGCTGTCACCCACAATTAGATAATCTTGCAATTACTGGCTCCCGTAAACTCTGCTTGATAATACTAGCGCCATCTCTCTGGATTTCTGAAAGAAGCTTATGTGCCAGCTGAGTCTATGGAGGAAGTAGTGGGAGTTTCCATCCTGTAAAGGAAAAGCCAGGACCTGTGATTCTTATCGGCTGTTTCCCTGAAGAAGCTGTCAGAAAAGCAGGCAGGTTGTCAGGTTTGTTCCACTGGTGAGGGAAAATGATTTCTGATTCACAATCCTTTTCCCTCTGCTTTTTTTAGATGGCATATTTTGACAATACGAATGTACCAGGACAACTTATGGGCTCGATAAGCAGGTTGGTGGTGGCCCAGTGCATGACATCTCCTGCAGACTCAGTCTGCCTTTAGGTGGTGAACAGAGGGCCAAGTGTCATAACATTTTACATGCACTGAAGGTACTTAGGGGAATATATTGTCTGCAGGCATATGCCTACTTTTGGATTAAGGATACCTCTGAGTAGCAGAGTACAACTCTTGTGATATAAAAGCACCGCACTTGCTTTTGTAACTCTATTACTCCTCAAGATTTTGCCCTTGAGAAAGGGACGGGCAGGTTATGAACACCTAGTCTTACCCTGCTTATAGCTCAACATGTATTATATGACTTCTATACCAGCCATTAGAGCAGTAAATACAGAAAATTACTGGAATGCCTCCTAGCTGCACCAGTTGCTGTTACACCTGTTGTATTGCAGTGCCAACAGGCTCTGAGTTAGGTTTTGAGCCCCTGTTGTGGCAGGAATGGGTTTGCACCTTTTCTTGGTTCTGCCCAAAGAACACCTCTGTCAGCACAGCCCTGCTGGAAGAGTGTCACGTGCACAAAGCTTGGTCTCTGACAATGGAAGTCACACCTATCCTGGAGGAATCTAGTTCCTCCTGTACCCAGCTGCCAGCCGGTGGCTTTCTGTGCTCTGAAAAGCCAGTTGTCTTGTTTGTTCTTCTCATTCTTTCTCTTTTCACTTCTCTACAGCTTGCTGAGAAACCTGACCCTGGTGACAGATGCCCCTGAGCTGGCCTACCCATCTCAGGCTTTTATTTGGAAAAGGTTTGAAGAAGTCTTTCTCATTGCTTCTGGACTTATCTGCTATGCACCTGTGTTCAAGGCCTATTTCTACCAGGGACTGCTGGAGCTCTATGAAGACAACATACAGTATGTTGAGATAAGAGCTATCCTGCCTGCGGTACGTATTTTTTGGCCTCTCTAGTATTCTTTGAAATCTTTATTTCTCCATAACTTTTCTCAAGCCCTATCCTGAATTTAGTTTTTGGATGTTTGCATAACTGCCCTTCTAAGGATGCTGGAAAACCTTGATCATATTCAAAGATCTCTGTTGGAGATTTGCATAGGCAAGAGCTTGAAAGTGAGAGATGCTTTGTTCTTAATGGCTAAGGGAGATACCTACAGTGGCATTGGCACAGAACTGCATTGTACAGTCTGACTGGGAGCTGTGTCAAATCTTGCTCACTGGGCAGATGTATCTCAGCTTTGTCTGCACTAGAATCACCTGTTCTAAGGCAGCTCTTCTGGGAAAAAATCCTGTCTTGAATAGAGACTCGTCCTGGAATAATTATGTTATTTTAAATCCTCAGCTTATTTCAGAATGATTTCTCTGAATAGGCTAGTTAATCAGCTGGCAAAGCACAGTCTTGCACAGTTTGCAGACAACCTAAAATTTTGGATACGTACGCAAAGTATGAATGACTCCTTTCATTGCCCCTAACACTAAAATCTGCTGGTAATGGTTTAGGTCTTTTACTTGCTTGTCACCCAGAGCTAGACAGCTTGTCCTACAAACCCACTCTGTCCTAGTGCCTTCCCAAGCACCAGCAGACCCCACCATCATTCTTTGGCTGTGTGACAGTTCCCACTTTCCCAGTGACATTTTTGACACTGCAGGCACACCTTTCCCATACAATCCTCCAGCCAGCTCCAAGCCAGGCAGCATGGAGTTGGGAGTTCTGTCAGAGGGGCAGATGCCTAACCAAAACAAATTAATCAGGGCTGCTGCTCCCCACTACCCCATGTTCTTACCTCCATGTTTTTAACAGTCCATTACGATGGGAATGAAGCTGCTATGCAAGGTCCATCCAGCAGCATCTGAAGGACCATGTGGTGGTGGTGGTGGGATGTCCATGGGAATGCAGGTAGCAGCTTGCTGCTGGTGTGGTGGCATCCAGCAGATACAGCAGCCATGCTGATGTCCTGCTGATGGCTCGACTCCTGAATGTGCTGCCAGCAGCTTCCTGAAATCATGGCCCTTCCATGCAGTGGCGGGTGGGCTCCAGCCAGCTGCAGATGAATGTCTGTGCCCCAGCAACCACGGCTGCTGCCAGGCAGGCCTCCACAGCCACCCCCACCAGCAGACAGGCAGGTGCTGTGACAAGTTTGGAGGCTGACCTGGCTTTGTCCCAGCAGCTGGGGAGCAGGGCTGTTGACTCTGCCCTGTTGAGGCTTGGGCTGGCCCTGTAGCAAGACAGGGCTCAGTGTCAGGGCTGCAGGCTGCCGCTCTGTTGTGTCTGAGAAGGGCATTTTGAAAAGGCCAAAAAAATAAAAAGGAGGGGGAGAAGACCACAAAGTTTACATGTACTTTACTTTGCTGGGGGTTGTCCTACGCCAGTTGCTCTGAACTCAGTCACCATCTGTCTGTCTTTGAGGTACCTGAAAAGAGAAAATAACAGCAATGTCAAAATTCCTGTGCTGTGAGACAGTGTGAGTGCTGGCACGCCCCCAGGTCAGACAGGTTTCTGGGCCAAGAGTATACGCCATGATACAAGTGTGTGGGCCTGACTGGAAAATACCCTGCCTTTACCATCAGCTCTTAGACACGTTTGTAAAGTCTTTTGAAGAGAGGCTTGGCAGGGAAGATTTGCTTCCCATCCACCTCCTCATGTTGGCTGCGCCATGGGAGCCTCCAAAGCCCTGGGGCTTGCTCATAGCCAGCAGCTCAGTGTGCTGGGAGGTACAGGCAGGCTGTCTGCAGCCCAGGTACCATGGTGAGGGGTACCAGGAGCTGAAACCACCCTGGGCTGGAGGGCAGCACAGCAAGGAAGGATAAGTAGGTTGAAGCTGGGATGAGAGGGAAGGGAAACACTTCGCCATTTAGGTCAAGGTGAGCAGGGTGTGCTGGAAATAGCAAGATGCTGGTGTGGCTGAAGATCCTCTGCAAGGCTTGGACTACAGCGCTGAAACTGCAAAAGCTCTCCTGGCAGCAAAGCCTGCCAGAAGTGGCCCCTGAAGTAAAGTAAATGAATGCTGGGATTAAGTGCAGAACAGCAAACATTGTGGAAAAGCCCCCCAAACCCAGCTGTGTTTGTGGATTCAGCTGTGTAAAGTCTCACATTCCTATGGGCTGCAGCTGGGGGAAAGTTCTCTCGGAGCATCCGCAGCTGCCCCACAGCTGCTGGTGCCTGCAAGAGGGACAGCACAGCATGATGGGGTGTGGGGGCTCAGTGGGGCTCATCACTGCAAGGGACAGCACTGAGTGGATGTGAGAAGGTGGAGGGGAGCAGATGAATGGCGAAGGAGAAGGGTGAAAGAGGAAAGAATGGTGAGAAAGATGAGAAGAGAACCAACAGAGTGGTTTCAGCCACTGTTTGTGAGCAACTCCAGGCAGGGCTTTTGTGGGTTAGTATCAATGGGAGCATTCAGGGTATACACCCCTGCTGAAATCAGGGCAAAAGCCCTGAGTACAGCCTTGGTAGTGAGAAGTCCTCAGAGTCAGCTGACGAAACAGAGTGTGCCAAAAGGGTTATTTTTCCCCAGTTTGCAGCCAGAGAACTGGGAAAGCATGGGAAGACTAAATGACTCAGTCAAGGTCATAGAGGAAACCTCTGGCAAAGGGGAGCAGAAGCCCAGAGCAGCTGGTAGCTTATGGAACTCAGCCCTCACGTGCCTTGGGGCTGCCCGGGCTGTCAGACTGCCACTGCAAGGCACAGAGTGGGTGAGCTGCCAGACGGCTGGACAAAACACTCCAGCATTTGATACAGACAGGAGTAAGAGGTCGTGGTCTCCTCTGGGTACTCAAGGGCATTTGCTTGCCGTGTCTGAACATGGAGAAACTCAGTTCTTGTATCACATAGGAGGGAGGAAAATCCTTCCTTGGTTCTTGCCAGCTGGTAAAGGCTTCAAGAAGAAAATGTTCTGCACAGATTTAACTGGGTTTTTTCCCCCTGCCCTGTTCCCAGGACCATAGCACATTGCTTCTTCCAAAGTTTTCTTCAGTTCATTTCTGCCACCCTCCAATAAGGCACCTCTTCTAACTACTGCTTGTCCTGTGCTTTTCACCCTGCAGGTGTATGAACTGGATGGCACCCGGCACAATAAATCATGGTCTGTGGCAACCTATCAGGAAGTGACCAGGCAGTTTGTGAAGGAGCACCCTGACTTTGTTGGAGCCAAGATTATATTTACAGCACACAGGTAGGGGCTGTGCAGAGCCAACAGCGGCTCTGCATGGCTGGCCGTGCTATGCCAGAGGCTGGGACAGAGGGGACCAGGTCAGGAGAAGCAGAGCTGAGGGCTGGGCTGAAGGGCCACGGTTGGTTAGCAACATCCACGTGTGATGTCAGACCCGCGGTGGTGACTCCCAAAGCATTTCCTGGCATGTGTAAAAGGCTGAGGGTGAGAAATCATCTATATAAGTCTGTGTACGTGCAAAGCGAGCCAGAGGGATGAGCGCCTGGGAGCCCTGGGAATGAGAAAGGGAAGGGCTGCTCGTCCGAGCTGTGCGTGCTCTCTTCCCCAGCCTGGAGGCACTCCTGGTCTCTGCAGGAACCCAGGCAGTGCCCCTGTGGGACCCTGCAGACGCGGCTGTCCCGGCAGCCTTTGTACAGTATGTTCCTGTCGCTGCTGCTGCTGCTCACCAGGCTGTTCTCCAAGTCAGCCAGATGCCACAAAGTCATGCGAGGTGATCCTGAGCAAACAGAGCAGACCTCTCAGTGGTGCTTACTGGCTCTGGTTTGGCATGGTGCTGTGTCCAGTTTAGGGCTGGCTTGTCTTTGGCCAGCTTGGGTAGGGACACGATCTGTCTGCAAAATGTGCCGAGATGTTTAAGTCTGATAGGGCTGGAAGAAACCTAAATTTAAAACTCCCTTGAAGTGCAGTTACTGTCTCACTTCCTAACAAAACAGTTGAGAGGAAAAAAAATACTAAACATTTTCTCTCCACACTGTTGTGTTCCCCGCTTGGTAGATGTGAAAGCCAGTGAGTCAGACAAGCATGCCTCAACTCAAGTGACAGCAGGGTCTAGCCAGGCATTTCCTGGTCATTCAGGGGTTTCCTTTCATAATATCAATTTTCTACTGCTGTTACTCTGGGGACCTGAAGCTGGTTGTCAGATTCAGAAGCAACTTGCATTTTGGAGGTACCTCTGGGGGCTCCCTTTCACAACTCAAACCCAAAGAAGGCAGGCCCATGGGACTGAGCCTCTGCACTGCTTTCTCTCTCTTGTTCTTTAGGATGCTGAATGTTTCCCAGATTAAAGAAGCCGTAGTCACTGCCATGGCGCTCAGAGCCCAATTTCCAGACACCCTGGCAGGCTTCGACCTGGTAACCGCATTTCTTCTGTGGCTTCACATTAACCCCCAGTGATATAGCTACATATGTAATATGACATATGTTGTATACCGGAGCCAGAACCTCTGCTGCTGTACTGAAATCAGTGTTAATGAATTGCAAATCCTCCAGCTAAGGATTTTGTTCGGGGTAATTGACAAAATCCCCTGAAAGAATCAGCTCCCCACCCCACAGCGTTGTAATTCAGTACAGCTGGCACCTCGGGGACATATAACTGTTATTCCCACCATCTTCCCAAGCATCTTCAAAAATACCTTTCTTCTTTCCCCTAGGTTGGTGATGAGGATGAAGGTCATTCTTTATGGGAACTGAAGGATGCCCTGACCATCCCATATTCCATGGGGGTCAACTTGCCGTTCTTTTTCCATGCTGGGGAGACTGGTAAGCATGAGGACTCGAGGTCTGTTATTGCTTGCAGAAGCAAGGCTGGAGCCTTTGCAAAGCACAGAGGAAGCAAGCCTGGATGTATCAAGATGATGTGTGTGTATACACGTGCACATAATCACTTTTCCCTGTGCATCTCCCCATACCAGCCTGTTGTAGCATTCCTACATGACCACTGCCTTACCTTCTCCCTGCTTTTGACTGTAGGTGTCATGTTGCTTAGTGTCTTTGACCTGGTGTGAGGTGGAGTCATGCTGTAAGAGTTATTGCTGGGAGCCATTTCCTTCTTGGAGCAGCACTTGCCTCCCATTCACAGCAGAATTCCTGAGCCATTGTTTTACATTTTAAGGTGAAGGAATGTCTGAGCCAGCCTTGAGTCTTAACTGAATACGCTTATCAAAGTACCCAGTGCACCCTTCATTCCTGGGACAAAGTATTATTATTGGCAATTTATTATTCAGTTTGTATGGGTGGGATTTATCCCAACCATGCATGACAGTTGTGTCTAACTTTTGCATTCTGTGTATAGTATGTTGACATCTACAGAGAAGGTGTCTACAGCTGAACTAGTTACCCTGGGCTCCCTTTATACCACTGACAGTAACAAGCACTTCTAAGGCACAGTACATCTCATCCTATTGCACAGGCTGCTCCCCTCAAACCATTTTACTTTTCTCCATTGACAATGGATGGAGACCAGCATGATTAGCTTAGCTGTAAGAACAGTACCGTGGACATCTTAAACAGGCAAAATGAGTGGATATCTCTATGCTGGGCAATATCCTGGGCAGAATTAAATCCCTGTTTCACTGAAAATGCAAGTGGAAATCTGCATGAGCAACCCTCTCACCTTGCAACCGGGCCATCTATTAACAAAATCATCTAGCAGTTTGAGAAGACACATTTCCTTACAGCACTGCAGTGACTCTTACCTGTCTCTGCACAGACTGGCAGGGCACCTCTGTAGACAATAACGTGCTGGATGCGTTGCTGCTGAATACCAGCAGGATTGGCCACGGACTTGCTCTCATTAAACACCCAGTAGCCAGAAGTTTGTCTCTGAAGAGGGATATTCCTGTAGAAGTCTGTCCCATCTCCAACCAGGTATGTTGTTAAAAGCTTAGCTCTTGAGACTGGGACACTGGACTGGGGTTTACCACACCAGTGAGGAGCAGCAGGGAGCTGGAGGAGCAGCTACAAGTTTTGGTGCACACAGGCTGGCTGTTTCCTTTGCATCACATTGCACTGCAGTTTGCTACGTAGACACACACTGTGAATATATATAAAGCTTGTAATACCAGCCATCAAAAAAAATCATCTACACTCCTGCTCAGAGGAACTTGGGAATACAGTGCTCCCCAGTAGAGATGAGACCCAGAGCCAGGGAGGTGTCTAAAGATACATAATGGAAAACACTTCAAAGCTAGCAGGGCCAGAGGCTGAGAAGCTGGGATTGTAACTGGAAGTCTCTTGATTTTGCAGAATTCATAACCAGCAGGAACTGTTTTGCAACACATTAATGTGGTGCACACTATCCCCCAGGTGCAGCAGAAAGGATGCTCTGGGGTAGAGATGTACTGGTGTGAGCCTTAAGGAAGAGAACCTTGGTACCAGCTCCAGATGCCCTGAGCTAAGCATCATGGCAAATACCTAACCAAAAGACTGCTCCCAAAATGCTCACAGTCAAATTGCTATAAATAAGCAGAAGTTATTCACCCCACTGGCCTTGACTTAGGCAATGCATTTAAGAAACTTATCTCCTTGAGGCAACGAGTTGGTTCCTCCACCAGGACACGCTCTGAGCAGCCCTCTGGAGGCTGTCCCTCCCTGGTGACTCCCTGCTGACACAGGCAGCTGTGATAGGTGTCCCATAACCTGACGCGGTGTTGTCTCCCACCCTTCCCCACCGAGGTGCTGATGTTGGTATCTGACCTGCGGAGTCACCCGGCAGCTGACCTCATGGCTGAAGGGCACCCCATTGTCATCAGCCCTGATGATCCCCCCATCTTCGGGGCAAAGGGGGTCTCCTATGACTTCTACGAGGTGTTCATGGCCATCGGAGGGATGAATGCAGACCTGAGGACCTTAAAACAACTTGCACTGAACTCCATAAAGTAAGTTCTTCACCTCTCTCATCTAGCCATAGGAATCATAGGGAGACTATCAGCTTGCTCCCCAGAAACCACTGTGTTTGGGTTTTGGCCTCAAGTCTCCTCTGCCACATGAACTGGGCTTCCATTAATCCAAAATCTCCACTATGTGCCTTCTCCAAAGGCAGGGCACAGGGACCCCAGAGGCTTGTCTGCCAGTGCTTGAGTGCCTTTCTCTAACTCCATTTCTCAGTTTATTCCTCCTTTTCCATCCTTTGTGAATTTACCTCCAGCACCTGGTTCTGGGAGAAATCTTATGTCTTTATTTGTCTATTTCTGCCAAAATTTGACTTGCTGCAGTGTTTGCTGTGGCTTGCCTGGGAAACACAGAAAATCAATCTACCAGCATTTAGTTTGGGTGTGTTTAACCGCTTTTTCTATTTATCTGGGCAGCTTTGAATGTCCCAAAATAGTTTGGATATGATGCCCAGGGTCTTTCTGCACATTCCTCAGCTCTTGCCTGTTTGCAAAATCCTGTGCCAATCCTCAAGGCAATCCCAACTCCCTGCCTGGCCAGGGAGACAACAAATGCTCTGATTTCCTACCAATTTGGACCAAACCCAGGACACATCTGAAAGCAGCAGTGCTGTCTCTCTTCTGTACTAGTCACTGGGTACTGCCCAGAGAGTCTCCAGCTTATGCAGACTGAGCTGTTGGTCCTCACGGTGCAGGACTCAGTAGCTGCTGATGTGGCTGTGATGTGTCTTGTTCCAGCCTTAGCCCAGCTGGCAGGAGCTCCAGGCTCATTACACCATGTTACTCTGTGTGGTTCAGGCATGTCCTGCAAAGGTTAATCTCCTGCTGTTTCCTGCCTTTTCATTTTGGTGCTGATCTTGAAATAGCCACCCCCTTGCCTCCTGCCTGATGCTGACTTTCCTCCTCCTCACAGATACAGTGCCATGCTACCAGATGAGAAAGCCAAGGCCAGAGAAGTCTGGCAGAAAAAATGGGACCAATTTGTGGCTGACCTCTCTGATGGCTTTTTAAGGGAGTTTTAGAGAGGACAGCACTCATTGCAGAAGGCATTTGGCAAGCCAGAGTGATTGCTAAGAGGGAGACTTCTTCCATGTGGCCCAAGCAGATGAATTGAACATCCAAGTCTCACCTGGCCACAGGCGACTCTGGTAAGCCAGGCTTAATGGGCTTAAAGCTAAGAATGTGCTGTGCTACCCTGTGAAAGTCATGGACTGGAGGTAAAAGGGAACAGTGAGCCTTTACAGCAACCGCAGAAGACCACCCCACTCAAAGTAGTCAAAACAATCAAAAATTGCCAACTACCATATCCTGACATCCTTATTCAGGGAAAATATGCTTTCCAGTTAGCAGGAGATTGCCAACATGAGGATCTCTGAATTTTGCCTTATCATTACAAAATGCAGACCTTGTCAGGAAACAGCTAAGACAAACATCCAGCCATTTGGGCCACTGACCTTCAGGAGAGCAAGGACTGAAAATGACTCTTGTTATGTTTAACCCTGGGCCTGCTGCCAAAATAGCACTGCTAGGTCGAAGAACCAGTCATAGGTCTGATGGCTGCTATTTCAGGACCTACCATGGCTGGAAACAAGCTGATGGAACTTGCTCCCAGAACATTTAAGCCTGGTTGCACGGTGATCGTAAAGCCAAAGAGAGGTGTCTGAGTTGCCAGTAGTTTTTTTTTACTGCAAAATCTTTTGCTGTGCTCTGGTAAAAAGGAAGGCAAAACACATTTCATCTGAGGAAAAAACATCCTGACTTCCCACATCCAGCTTAATTAAAACTGTCCCCCCACACAAGGCCGTGTTAACACAGGCCTCTGCATTTATAGGAAACACCTTTTGATTTCAGGGAGTTCCACTACCAGCCTTTGTTGTCTAACTCAGAGGGCAAATGTGCCCTTATCCAGCCTGTCAGACCGAGTTTCACCTTGGTGGAGAGCTGTTCTCATGCTGTAGATACCCACAGTGCTCACTGGGACCTTTGTGGTTTCCAGCTCTTTGGCAAAAAACAATAAATAGTCTCTGAACAAGCAGATTCCCTTTCTTGGCATTACCAAAATATATAACTGATACTTCTATATCAGGAGGAGAACTAGCTGCAGAGAGATTAAAAAAAATTAAATCTTAATCAGGATGCTAAATAAATGTAGCAAAATCCTTCAGCGCAGATACCCCAAGCATGCATCCAGGATCAAACAGTGTCTCTCTCTGACTTCAGTACTATTATGCTGGTTTGCATCCGCCAAGGGAGAATTGGCAAAAGTTCCTGCTGAAAGACGTCTCTCTTTTCTGAGTCACAAACTTGCAAGGACTGCTGTTTCCTGATCTAACCAGCTTGAGCAAATTGGTTCTCTTTATGCTTTCTGCTAATTGTCTCAAGCTGCCTGGCCATAGTGTTTATTTCCACTGACCTTGGTTGAAACACCTTAGCAGGAGGCCAATACACTGACTGCAGAAGTGGATCAAGCTGCACAGCCTGTGTGTCCTCTGTTAAATTGCCCACATTTCACAGGCTGCAACTTTACCCCAGAGGAAAAAAAACCAACAGACTACGAACCCCACCACAGAAGAAAATAAAGCCACAACAAACCCCAGGTGTGTGCATTGCAGAAGCCAACAGCATAAACCACAGAAAGCAAAAAGTGAGAACCCAGTCACAGCCCGGGATAACTGGGGAGGGGAGGGGAGATAAGTGCCTCACACTCCCAGCCCTTTTCAGCCACAGCTGCCTCTACTCCATCTCTCTCTGCCCACATCCCCCTACACCTTCAACAGAGCACCAGCAGATGCTTTTTTGCAGGCTGACCTTTCCTGGGCCTTGATGCAGATTTGGTCCTGGGAGGACCGTTGTACTGTAGGAGGAGCTAGAGCAGAGCCACTTTCCCTCCTCCTCCTCCATGGGTGTCATATACAGAGGTCAATCTGAAGTCCCCAAGGTAGGCAGGCTTTGGTCATGGCCAGGTTGTATATGCTCACTTAGGAAATGCCTTATTTGAGATGCTGCTGAGGAGAACTGCTGCAAGCAAGTGGAGTGGCTGCTAATCAATGACCCAGAGCCGTGTCCCTCTGAGCAACCTGGTCTTTCAGCTTTGCTGTACATGGATGGACAGAGATCCTTATTTGCCATGAGTTGATCCTCTCTTAAATAAGCCTCTTTGCTGCCAAGGTGAAGCTAATCATTACAGAGCCATTATGGGAGGAGCTGAGTTCCTCAACACAGGTTGACTCATGTCCCTTTTTTTTCTACCACGGTAGAAAGCTTTTAGCTCTTCCTGCACATGATCTCTTGAGTGCTTGAACTACTGTTTGGTTACCTATAGTCCTCCTCCCTCCTCATTACCTGCAACAGTTGCAGGGTTAGATCTTCCATTTGCCAAACATCTGCTGGAATCAGTTTACCTGTTGTGTCCGGTTTGTTTTTGACTTCCCGAGGAAAGTCTGTTGTGCCCTTGGCCATTTACCTACTTTGCAAGTGTGACACAATGTGGCCAAGTGTCTGGAGCCACCAGCAAGTGATGCTGTTCAGGATTACATCAGAATCGGGTTTCTACAGAAATCACAGGGAGTTTAAAACAGTACAGGTCTGAGGTGACTTTCAGATGAAGCCCTCAGAAAGGTGAAACAACTCTAGAGGACTAATCTGCATTTGTGACTAGCCTGGTGACTTCACTTCTGCTGAAGGGATCCATCGTAGGTTTGGGCAGAGAGAAGAAATTTTTCTGTCCCGATCATATATGTATATGTTTAAATGTGAACCTGAACCATACAGAGGAGCCTGACTCCCATGGTGTGGCCTTCCTTGGATCCCTCCTTGAACAGGACATTGCGGTGTGTGGTGGCTGGGGCTTCCCAAGAGTCCTCTGGCAGTAGATGTGCTTCAACCATGGAGAGGGCCTGAGCAAGTGTGAGAGAAGGAGGGTCAGCCTGCTTTACTTTTCCTTTGTTCTGAGAAAGGTGCAAATTGAGAAACCCAAAATGCATCCTCCCCTGTCTGACCCCAGGTGTGCTAAAAAGGAGCTGGACCACAGCAGTTATAAAAGATCCGTCTATTCGGCCTTAAAGCTGGGTAAATTTGGCTGCAGGGCTTCACTGAGACTCGGCTCTTAGCAGTAACATTTCAAGGGTTCTGCTGCCAGTCTATTCCCTTATCCTCAGTACTTTGGCTCCCGGCTCACATTTGTCGGCAAATACATCACATATAATGTTTTCATGCCTGTCTCTTTCAGAACACAGTCTGTAATTAAATTTTTAAACCCATTTTATATATGAGGGTTATTTTTCCTTTTTTTTCCCCCCTGTTAAAAAGAACAAGGGATACCTGAATTTGATGTGAGGTTTTAATCTGTAATGTTCAGTGGAGGGGGGTTTTCATGTCACTCAGCCTGGTGCAGAGTTATCAGGGAGACTGAAATGTCTTCACAGCACGCTGCAAAGGACAATTTGATCTATGAGGCTAGCACGCTGTGGAGCAAAGCCTGAGTCACCTGGCAGAGACAAAACACGAGCCCTCCAGTCCCCCCTTCCCCAAGCCACATGGGAGCTGCATCCAGTTCAGGGCCATGTCTTCATACAGAGACCTGACAGACATGATCTGCTTGTGCTACCTCTCCTCCCATTGCATTTGTACCATCTCTGTAGTGGTTCCAGCACAGGCAAGTGGAGGAACTACTGAAGGTCATTTAACCTCCTTTTAGCAGGATTTTAATGGGAGGAAAACAAGGAGAAGAGTAAATGCTACGTGATCATTCTATTCTTTCTGAGTCTGGTAAGTGCCTTCTGGAGCACCAGGTACACTGTACAACCTGAGGCCCTTCGCTTGAAGTGCTGGCCATGGGCAGCTAGAGAACTTGAATATCTGGGATGAAAGAGGTGGAGGCAGACACAAGGGTGATGGGAGGCTGAGTAGGGCAGACAAAGAGGCAGAAAAAGCCCCCTTCACTCTCCATCCAGACTCAGGAGCAAGGAAGAGTAAAAAACCCGTGGAAGTTTCTGTGACAGTCACTGCAAGCAGCCATATCAAGCCTTATGCCTGTTATCTCCCCCATCTGTCTCTCCCTGTGGCCTCTTCAGGTTCAATTTGTTTAAATGGGAGGTGGATGGAGCTTTGTTTGCAGCACACGGGTCTAAGTAGTTTTTGCTGCAGAGCATCTTAGACCGCCTTTGGGACAATTTAGAGAATGAAATGTTTGCCTCCTGGTCAATCACTGCCAGGAAATGGCTGATCCAGCACTAGTGGTTGCTGTCAAAAATCATGCCAATAAAAGCAGAGAAGTAAAGTAAGTGGTTGAAAATAGAGAAGGGCCCAAGCAAGCAGCTGGATCTATACATCACATGAGCCTCCATCTCTGCACAGATTCCACATGCAAAAGCAAAGCCCTTTGGCCATAAAACACATGGATAGAGATGCATTTTCCACCAGCTTCAAATATTCAGAGTGCTTCAGGTTTTCTTCCTATATTAGTCTCTGAATTAGCCTCTTCACAGGTAGCAGAAAGACATTTCTTTGGACAGAAACTTGTAGCTCTAATTGGCTCCGTCCTTAATTCCTTTCTTTCCAGGCTCGCAGCAGTTGCAATCACAGCAGGTCTATCAAGTGTTTTCTGTGCACTGAGGGACAGGCAGGTGAAGGGTCTGGCTCTCAATTCTTCTGGCTTGTCATTTTTATCAGGCTGTGTCCTCCCCCTTGGTCATTACAGGATAAGAAAGGCATTTTACTGTATTTTCTCAGCCTTTAGCTTGTCCATCATTTTGTGAGCAGGCTGCAGCAGGGAAAGAGAAGAGATAAACCGTGGGGGGAGGGTTGGTTCAGGCCATTAGAGCCTCCACGGCAAGAAAAGAGATGGAAGGTACATCTCCTTTTGAGGGGGATGTTAGAAGGTCAGGAAGGGGTGGGGGTGGTGATGACAGGGCTACGAGTCCAGAGAAAATAGAGCCACAAAGTTTACACACGGACCCACGGGAGAAGGCTGTGGGCAACTGCCTGTTTCCCTTGTCTTTACAGTCAGCTACAAAAGGGGGTGGGAGAAGCATCTAAACACGGTGTAGACAGGGGAAGAGGAGGGAGTCTCCCGTGGGCTGGTGTGAGAAGGGCAGACAGGCCATCCCTAGGGCTGCTTGGGGATAGGGCTGTTGCCAGATGTGCCGTGCAGAAGAAATCGCGAGGTCCATCCATGGCAGCACACAAGACGGGGAGCTCCTTGATAGGAATTGCACAGCCCGAAGTTTAGCGCAGGGGTGATGGGCTAAAGGCACCCCGCGGATGGCGGGAGGGGCTGGGCAGCCAAAATTAAGCGCTTCAGCCTGTTGGAGGGCTTTTCTCGGGATAATTAACACGGCAGCTCTGCCAGCCCCCTGGCGCGCACATACACCTTGGGGTGGGGAGGGGGGTACTTCTTCGACGGTGGGGACCCACAAAAATCCACTGGGGGTCATAACAACTCCCTCGCCCTGCAGCCAGACCCCACACCCCGCCCCCGGGAGCCCCCCTTGGCTGCCAGGAGCCCCCAGAGCCGTGGCGGGGTGCGGGGGGTCCCCGCAGGTGAGCGCTGCGGAGCCGCCCGCGCCGTGGAGCGGGAGTGCCCTCCGCAGGGAGCCGCGGGAAGCGCCGGCACCGCGAGATGAACCCCCGCCCCAAAAAAACCGAAACACGGGATGTTTAAATAGACAAAACGGGGTGCTTTGGTTTTTTTTTTTTTTTCCCCCGTGAAATCCCCTCTGCGATAGGGAGCCGGCTAGATGTCTCTCGCGGCTGTTTCGCAAGTTCCGGGAAGGGGAAAAAGAAGGCAAAAGTATCCTTACTCTTAAAAAGAAGGGACCGACAGACCCTGCAATGCCATTCCGGTCTAGAGGCACTGAGGCCAGTAACCAAAATAATCCATGTAACTTGCAAGTGGTTGTATCGTTAAAAGGCCACAAACTCGCATTAGCCAATACTCTTAAGCAGAAATCACAGCAAATCAATCACATTTTCACTCTGGCAGGAGTGACTGCCTTGCTGGGTAGCTGAGAAACATTCAAGATAAGGCTTTGTGGCTGTCATTAATTTCAGGAAGTCTTTGCCTCTCTCTCGAACTTTATTTTTCATTGGCAGCCGGGGAGGTGAGGGTTGGAGGTCTCTGGTTTGTACACAGTTGAGAAGGTACACTTCAAAGTAGCTGTAGCTGCTTCCCTTGTGCTACTAGAGGAAGGTTTGGAGCCCAGTTCTGCAGGGAACTTAATACTTTCAGTAATATCTCCAAGGCCACCATAAGTTTTGCCAGAGCAGGAGGAGCTGCAAACACTTGTGAGAAATTAGTGTGATCCTGGCAAGTTGAAAAAAATTACATAAAATAAATGGTAGGTAATTCAGTTAAGGCAAAGGCACTTAAGGAGGAATAACCATCTGTACATGTATAATGCTGAGTTGCTAGTGCTTTAATAGCTCTTCAGAAAGGGCTCTGGGTGTTAAAATGGGTCAGAAACAAATTAAGGCTAGTGTTCATGGCAATGGAAGTGTAAAAACAAACAAATACACTGTCTGTGTAATTGATACCTAAAGTCATACATGTTAAACCTGGCCTACTGAGGGAGTCAGGAGATCTTAAGCCCAGCCAGAAAGCAAACATTATTTCATCTCCATTGACGTGAAGTCAACTTTTTACTTTCCCCAGGTCTGGAAGGGCCTCAGCTGAATTTGGTGTCAAGACTTCTGGCCCATGGGAAAAGGACAGAGGGAGGCAGCCCATCAGAGAGCAAAAAAAGTTAACAAGAATTTTAGAAAACTTTATCATCATCATGGCTCGGCTTCGCGAACGAAGATTTGGGAAGGGCTCTACCCATGCTTGCTGCAAGCGCGCTGATGGCTAAAGAGGCCGATGCGAGAGAGGCAAGTCCGGTTGCAAAAGGCACAGCAGAAAGTCTCCATAGGCGGTGTTGGTGAGGCACGGTTCTTCCTGCGTTGTCTTTTCTCCTCGAGACTGATTCTGCATGCGTTCTCAAAGGAATCAGCAGCGTTATGGATGGTGTACTCAAGTCAGTCCAGAAAACTTTATGATCTGCAAGTAAAGGACCACAAGACTTGGCTTTACATAGAAAAGACTGAGCAAAGGCAGGGTAGCAGCTCACAGACTCAATAGGGTTGAAAAAGCCCTCCAAGACCAAGTCCAGCCTTTGACCGATAACCACATTGTCAACTCAACCAGAGCACTAAGTGCCATGTCCAGTCACATCCTGAACACCCCTTCAGGGAGGGTAATTCTGCCGCCTCCCTGGGCAGTCCATTCCAAGGCCTGACCACCCTTTCAGTGAAGAAATTCTCCCTGATGTCCAACCTGTTTTCCCCTGGTGCAGCTTGAAGCTATGTCCTCTTGTCCTATCACCAGTTGTCTGGGAGAAGAGGCCAATCCTACCTCACTACAACCCCACCTCCTTTCAGGTAGTTGTAGAGCGCAGTAAGGTCTCTGAACCTCCTCTGCTCTAGGCTAAACCCTCCCCAGCTCCTTCAGCTTCTCCTCATAGGGCTTACCCTCCAGACCCTTCACCAGCTTCATTGCCCTTCTCCAGACACTCTCCAGCACATCAATGGCTTTCCTGAATTGAGGAGCCCAGAACTACACACAGTACTTGAGATGCGGCCTCACCAGTGCCATGTACAGGAGGACAATCACTCCCCCAATCAACTGGCAGAGGCAGCAAGTTCCAGGGCAGCTCCTGGGCATACACACTGCGGGCACCGTAAGCTGCGACCACCTTAGACCGAAACCAGGCTGTGCCCGGGGAGACACCCCTGTGTAACCACGAGGACTGGGCTGTGCAGCACTGCAGCAATTTCGCTCACAGACCTAGAGTCTTCCGTTCTTTGACTTTGTGAAGGGCTGAGAAAAACCCGCTGGGATTGCTTTGCAGGGGTCTAGGCCTTTTTCTCCCGCCGGTGACACTGCACCCCTCTCCCACGGCAGCGCTCATTGCACCCGCCTCACCCCCTTC
>VWZG01009588.1:537207-552387 GCA_013396735.1 Grallaria varia
GAGCTGTAGTCCGTGCGGTGCGGGCGGGATGGCGCTGCGCGGGTGCCGCTGGGCCGGCCGGGCTCTGCTCCGCGCCCCGGGACCGCCCGCCCGCGGGCTCTGCGCCGCCGCCGCCCGGGTGCGTGAGCGGCACCGGGGGGGAGGGGAGGGAGGGAAGAAGGGAGGGAGGAAGGAAGGAAGGGCTCCCCGGTGACCGTGCCCTCCGCTCGCCTTGCAGCCGCCGGCCTTCGGGTTTCTGTTCGACGTGGACGGGGTGCTGGTGCGGGGCAGCCAGCCCGTGCCCGCCGCCCGCCGCGCCTTCCAGAGGCTGGTGGACGGCAGCGGGCGGCTGCGGGTGCCCGTCGTCTTCGTCACCAACGCCGGGAACTGCCTGCCCTCGGCCAAGGCCCGAGAGCTGTCCGGGGCGCTGGGGCTGCAGGTAACGGGGCCGGGGAGCGCTCCCGGCGCGGTGTCCCGGTGCTGGAGCAGGGAGCGCATCCCGCGCGATTCCCACGGGAGGGAAGCACCGCCGAGCGCCCGGCTTTGCCTCGGGGGGAAATCTTACCTACGGCTCCCAGCCATCCTCTCCTCGCTCCCGCAGGTGTCCCCGGAGCAGGTGATCCTGGCCCACAGCCCCCTGCAGCTCTTCACTCAGTTCCACCACAAGTGCGTGCTGGTGGCTGGGCAGGGGCCCGTGGAGGAGAACGCCCACAAGTATCCTTTGCTCCGTGTGCGTCCCGCTGCTAAAGGCTTCCCAGCTAAAGGCTGGTGCTTCTGCCCTGCCCCTGGGGCTCCCTCAGCTTGTAGAAGCACCAGGAGACAGAAAGGTCATTGGTCTTATGTGATGGGGAAGCATCCTCATGGAGAGGCTCAGCTGCAGGCAGTAACTGCTGCTCTCCTTGGTCACCTCCTGGCTGCTCTTATTGTTTGGCTGCTCATGCTGATCGCCTTTCCTGTGACTGCTGTTCCTGTTGGTGGGGTGTCACCACGAGGATTCCATCAGCTCCCTCACTTTTCAGATACAGTTGTGCTCCTCCCATTCTTTCATGGCAAAACCCAGTAGAGATTGCTCCCAACTGTCCCCTGGATAAGGTTTTCCTCAGGAATCTGGCAACGGTTGAAGGTAGTCAAATATGACGGGGCTTTGGGCAGCCTGGTCTAGTGGGAGGTGTCCCTGGGCACGGCAGGGGCATTGGAAGTGGATCATCTTTAACAACTCTTCCAACCCAAACCATTCTATGATTCTATGAAGTATCATTAGAGTTAGAGCGTCCCAGTACAGGGAAGTGGTCTAAATGACAATCCCACATGCATATTGCTTGGCTGAGGTGAGGGGACAGCAGATCAGACATGTCTGCAAGGAGGTAAGAACTGCCTGCGGTGTTTGCAACATCTTGGTCTCTGCACACGGGGTCACACCCTGTACTCAGCCTTTAACTTAATTTGTTACAAAAGCATGGCCCTTCTCTTTGTTTCCCCAAAGCCCATAGCTAAGGACAAGGTGTTCTGCCAGCAAGCGTAACTCATCCTTTGCTTGTGTAGTTTTATCTGCACAGACTATTTCCTTGTACCAGCTTCTCTGACCAAGGCTTCACTGATTCGTCTTCTAGCCAAGAAGCCTCCCCAGCCCCCTGTGCTTCACCAATATAATAACTCTGGCATAAAGGTCTCCCAGAGAACATCTATTCTATCTTGGAGTGGTGGTCTCTGCTCTTTGCCCAGTTCCAGGAATTGTTGTTGAATTGCCCCAGTCTTGTTTAATTTTTGTTGTTCTAACCTTTAGGGCTATCAGTAGGTTGAAGCACAGTGTGACTGAAAGCCATGAGGTTATGCATTACAACATTAAATAACTGATCTGTTACTAGGACTCATATTGCTTAATCCTACAGATGCTTTTGCAAGTAACTTAAAAAAACAGTCATTAAAAAAAAAAGTCTCCACAACATTCCTTGATGGTCTGCAATAGCCTGGGGTTCAAGCACGTGGTCACCATCGAGGCACTGAGGAAGGCATATCCCCTGTTAGATATGGTGGATCTGAGCCAGAGGCCAAAAGTGCTGGTAATTTCCTGAAGTGTCAGCAGAAGGGGTGGTCGGGTGCAATGGTGCTGTACAGACAGGGCAGGGAGGCTGCAAAGGCACAGGGCAGCTGGCTGCTGGTGAATTCCCTTAGTGAGAACCTGAGACTGGTACTGAGCAGCCAGCATCTCTCTGCTCTTTACAGCTTTGGCTCCTTCAGAATGGGCAGAGACTTTACCCTCTTATTTCTCATGCCATGCCTGTCTTCCATTGCTGCTCCTTGCAGTGAGGGGTAAGATGGCTTGGTTGACATCTCTAGCTCAGAGTGCAAGGTCTGTGAAATCCTGTGTGGGATGGTGGGGGGGTGAAGGAAATCTTTCTTCAGGATTCCAGGTGGCCTTGACGTGCCTTTTTATGGAACTGCTTTGGCAGGTTCAAAGGAAGCATTTTTAGGGTTTTTTTGGAGATGGCATTGGTTGGGTTTTGCATTACTAACCCAGCCTTCATTTTTTTCTGGCAGCCTCCTCCAGCCACTGGCTTCCCCACTATAGAAGGTAAGCAGTAGCCTCTGTTTACATATGAACAGCTGCAGAACTAACAGCAAGGCAAGCCAGTTGGGATGGGAGCTGATGACGTGCTGTTGGCTCATCGGTACCCATGGGCAGCACATTCAGAGGATACAGTCAGGAGGCAGCCTCACTGCCCTCATGCAGTGTGAAGTATGAGCTGGGTCAAAGCAAATCCAGCTTTTCTCTGTGCCATTCTCCAAATATCTGGGCTCGGTACTGCACATGGTGCAGGGGAGATGCAGACCAGAACCCTTGCACCAGCTGTGTTCCAGTGGTAGCTGTACGCTCCAGGGCATCCCAGCAGAGTGATTTTGGTAGTGGGTGGCTTTTGGTGGTGGGTCCTGTGCTCGGATGGTGTGAGTTTTCAAACATCTCTTGAAATCTTCCAGGGGTGATTCTGTGTGGTGAGCCAGTGAGGTGGGAGACATGCCTGCAGCTTATTACTGATGTACTCTTGAGCAACGGGAACCTGGAGTCAGGGCTGAAAGATGTACCTTACCCACATCTGCCTATTCTTGCCTGCAACATGGATCTCCTGTGGATGGCTGAAGCCAAGATGCCCAGGTGAAAAGTATATGTGGTACTTGTTTTAGCTTATTTCATGCACCTCTCCTGCAGATGATCTTTTCCCACTACATTTTTTTTTAGCATTTCAATGTTTTAAAAGTTTGATTGTATGGCATAATTGGCAGCAGAGACATGAAAACTGCATGAGAAACAAAGACTAAAGCTTTCAAGAAGCAAAACGCAAACTACTGCCTGTGGAGGTGTGTGTGGGTAGGCACCACGTCCAAACTAGGCACTAACCTGGCTACAGCAGATGGTTCTCCTCCCCAAGGAGTGCTTGCCACTTCTGTGGTGTGACTGGGGACACTGACAAACTCCTTTCTGGAGCAGGTTTGGCCATGGCGCTTTCCTCCTCTGCTTGGAGAGCATCTACAAGAAGATGACAGGCAGAGAACTGAGGTATGAGGCCTTGATTGGCAAACCCAGCACCGTCACCTACCGCTATGCTGAGTACTTGATCCAACAGCAGGCAGGGAAACAGGGCTGGAAGGCTCCCATCCGACGCCTCTATGCAGTTGGGTAAGAGACTTTTTTTTTCCTGCTGCTTTCCTTAGGAAATTACATACTGACTTCTCTGTAGTGGGTTTGGGTTTTTTTTTTTTGCTTGTTTGTTTGGGGTTTTTTAACTGGATATTTCTGAAATGAACACCGAAATCCCCATGGTGTCTCTGGAGCCTTACATCCTGAAACAGAGGCTTGCTAGCTTTTCACATCCTACAGTTTCAATAATCTGAAGGGCCCCATCAGCCTAGGAAAGCTGTTTAGGATTTGGAGTGCATGTAAAGTGGTGATTAAAGACAAAGCTAAAGAGACCCAGATGTAGCACCATTAGCCCAGTTAAGCCAAACAGTTCCGCGAATAGGGAATACAGTACAGCAATGGCTGAAACTGATATGGGTGCTTTTGATGTGTTGTCTCCCCTTTGGAATACGTTTGTGAATGTGGCCTGAAGAGGACACACTGGTTGGTGGACTCACTAGCCCAGTCTGGGTGCTCCTCCTGATGTTAGCAAGTAACTCACACCCTTCCTCCTTCAGTGCTTTCATAATCCCAGTCTGTCAGAGCGAGACACACAGGCTAGTTTCTCATTCCTATTTCACTCTGTGACCTTCTCCAGGGATAACCCTATGTCTGATGTCTGTGGGGCAAACCTCTACAACAACTACCTCAAGTCAGCTCAGCAGAACCTGGTCCAGGCTGGGGTGAAGAGGAGCCCACAGGCAGGCAGTCCCCAAACTGAAGATTATCTTAAGCTGAGGAAGGACTACAGCAGTTCAGTGGAGAGCTGTGAGTCGATTCTCGTCTGCACTGGGGTCTACCGCCACAATGACAGCAGTCCCAGTAAAACAGAGCAGCACACAGTGCAGACTGTGTTCCATGGACATCGGGACTTCTGTTTTGATCCCAGCGTGCTGGAGGCATCTTACATAGTGCCGGATGTGGATGACGCTGTGCAACTTGCTTTCAAGAAAGAGAACTGGAGCTAGGGGCTAAGACAGGTGTGCCTAAAGATCTACTGTAAGGGAATTTTATGTACCAGAAAGGGAAGAGGGGAAGAATGGGGAGAGACCTGGAGTGATCTAATCTGGCCAACGTGAAAGAAAACTAAAGCAGTGAACGTCCCTTACTTTTATTGATACTCATCTGCAATCCTGACAGCTGCCCGTGGACTTTCAACTGTGACCGTACATTGCTGCCATCAATAATTGAGCCGTAATGGAAACAGGGTATAAGGAGAAGGCTTGTCCCAGCACTCCCAGTTCTGTTCAGCAATCGGAGTTCCTTCTTTTCCACCCTTTGTGTGTGAAGATCAGGCAAGCCCACCCTCCTCCTTATGATGTGTTTAAGGATGAAGCTCTTTCCTATGCAAGGTGCCGCCTTCAGCCAATGTACCTTTCCTACAATGTGCTGGTTTCCAGTCTGTGACACGAGTACACCAGAAGCTGTGCTGTGGTGGCACTGTGCCAAGAGAAGGCTTTAAATCTTAGCATTCTCCTTGTGAAGAATTAAGTGCCTATGGACTTTTAATAAATTCTGTTTGCTTGGGCATTTGTCACTGCATCACTGTCAGTTTGAAACAAAGTCCTGTTTTGCAGTCCTCTGGGAGCTCTGGAGAGGCACGGCCCCTCGAAGGAAGCTGCAGTAGCCAGAGCAACTTGCTGCAGGACTGAGGTGAAAGTTATATTGTTCTCTCCCGCCTGTTTAGCATTCCGTGAACACTCCTGCCTTTTCACATCCCGCTAGGGAGCCAGCAGCCTGCTCTCAGAAGCAGAGGAAACCACCACAGAGTCTGAATTTCCAGAGTTGCTTTGCCCAGGACTCCGGGCTGCAGCAAGAGGCTCTTTTGGCACCCACTCTGATCCCAACAGTTGCAGGGAACATCCACCTGCTCCAGCTGGCTCAGCTCCTAAGCAGGGGCCTTCTCTGGAACAAAGGTTAAACAGAAAGAATCACAGTCCGCCTTTGCTCCTTTTTTGCATGCAAGGATTTAATAAAGAGAAGATCAAGCCAGGATGGTACCAGAGCCCCAAATCCCCAATCTTCATCTTTAAGAACACAAATATCTCTGCATTTTGCTTCTTTTCTTCCTCTCATCCTTCATGTGGTTTGCAGCTCAGGGATACCCCATATGATCTGACCTCTGTTCCCTCCTCTTCCTTTAACATGCAGGTGGAGTCCCCTTAATATGAATTAGAAGCTGGGACCTGCCTGCCCAGGAACATTTCCATGTCTCTAACAACATGCTCCTTCTATTGCCTCTATTCTCCTAGCTCAGGCTATCCAGGGAAAGATGAAGGCTGAGCAAGGACTGCATGAGAAACTCATGTGAATGGTTGGCCCAGCAAGAAGTGTCTTAATTCCAGAGGAGCATTGTGATTTTAGCAGCACATACCAGTCTCAGTATATGATGAAAAGCCTTGGAGCCAATGCAGCTGAGTTGGTGTTCCTAGTTAGCTCACACAACACTGAAAGATCAGAAATAGATCTGCTCTGCCTCTTCTTCCCTCCCTCCTGCTGTAACAGGCAGCTCCATACACAGGCTGCAAGCAAGATGTTCCACACAGAAGTCTGAGTTCTTAATTCAAGCCTCAGCATCCATGTGCACTGAAACTCTGCTTCAACAGCTCTCCGTCTCCTCAATACTGATGTATCTTCCTAGGAAGGTCACTGTCCTTTTGTTGTGCCAAGCTCTGCATCTGAAGTGCTCAGTCAGTGGACCCAGACTAAAAGAGGTCCTTCTCTGTGGTTTCCTTCTCCATCCCTACTTTATGAATAGAAGCAGATCTCTTTGCATCGATTTCCCTCCTGTGAAATCCGTAGTGGGAAGCAGTTGTCCTCTTTTAGCAGTACTTGGGGTTCTTCTCCTGTGTCACTTGGCTACTCCTAAAAGCAGCTGTAACATGAGGAACAGACTTGAATCCTTTTCCTTTCACTGGAGAGAAAAATTACCACTTCATCTAGTTGCGCAAGACAAGGGTTTGTCTCCAGTATCCAGAAGAGTAAGCACAGCGAAGGACTTTGCATGCAAATTAGGGAAGGTCCTTTAGCTTTCAGCCCATCTTCACAGTTGTGCTGTGGACCCAGCATGCAAGACCTGGAACTGGAGGTCCAAAACACCTTTATTCATAAACTAGCTCCAGTGTCCTTCAGCCCCGCTTTTCAGAGGTGCCATCCAGTGCAGAAAGAGGAATGCTCCCTTTGCTTGCAGCATTTGCTGACTTGAGTGGTAACTTTCATAGGATCAATTTGGAATGGTTCCCTGAGCCATAATTTCATAGATCATGGAGGGCTGGTTGCTGGTAATAAATGGGAGCCACACGCTCCACATGGTAGGTACTTACCTGCAGAAATACTGAGGTCTGTCCATCTGTGTGTGCAGCAACCTCTGGCAGAACTCTGTCTTGTTCCTTGTGAAAGCTGTGGTGCTGAACCATCATTCCCTGAGGGGTGTAGCACTGAGGAATCCGCTGTTCCAAAGGGAGCTGGTGCATCGGGTGCTTCTCTGGTGGTGGCTTTGTGAAAGGAACATGCAGAAGAACTTCAGTAAATCCCAAGCAGTAATTTCCTGTCGGCATGCATAGCACATCCTGCCCAGAAGGGAGGGAGGTAGCAAGAGGAGGGAGGGAAAACCTCTTTCAAGAAAGGAAGAGGTTTGCATTTCCACAGAGCAAGCCAGGCATCTCCATCTTTGGAATAGCAGTGAAGGTGAGCCGACTGATGTGAATCTGCTTCAGATTCCAGATCTGCTTTTAGCTCTGGATTTGTTTTTTTCACCATGTTAGTGTTGAAACAGTCTTCTGGGAGTCTTAAAAATGTGTTGGAGGAACTTCAGTGATAAGGAATTTAATGCTTTGCTTGCAAGTTGAAATTGTATGGAAGGGAGGAGAGAGAATTGAGAAGAATCTTGTACCCTTTGCCCGGTTCGTACCAAGTAAGGTTTCATAAAAGACTTTGCTTGTTGCTCTGTGCACTAATTGGCCAGATGGGCTGCCCTTGGTCTGCACAACACAGAGACTTTTCCCCTCTTCACCTTCTCAGCTTCTTGAAACAGTGCACTTTGTCCAAGTCCCTGCCTAGGAATTGCATGGACCCAGTGGGTGGAGTAAGAAATCTGGCTTCTCCAGCTGCTGTTGAGACTAACTTGATTCTGGAAGGTCTCTATTAATGGAAGTGTTTGCCAGGTCTCTTCTGTCCCACAAGTTTTGTGCTGGAGTGCTGTGCAGGCTTCTAGCTTATTTGCAGTTCATTTACGGATATCTGTTACTGCTAGAATTCAGTGGAGTTCTTTTTCTTTGGAACTGCAGCTTCCTGGAATTAGCTTCAAGTGTGACTGGAGCAAAACTTTTCCTTTGTCTCATATATTGCACAGAAGTGGTACTTCTGAAGCCGTATTTCTCTATTTGGAGCAAACACACTTCTGTGCAGATTATGGGACCAAGCAGAAGAGGGGACTTTGCTTCTGATCCAGTACCTTAATATTCATGTGGTGCACTGCCCTATACAACAAACAGGGTAAAGACCTGAGCATAACAACTCCATTTTCCAAAGATGAAAAGGTTTTAGTCAAGTCTAAAGGGACCTGAGTATGCAGCTGAAATCAGCAGGAAGGAACCAAGGGATAGACCTTGTTCTGGATCTGGAGGAGAGAGCCTTTATGTCATGCAATAACCTCCTGGCTAGAGGTCAGTTCCTTTATTCCACAGGACAAATACAACTACTAACCTGGCATTCAGGGAGTCGTACAACACTACTGTCCCCTTTCTTCCAATATTAATCCTGCCATGTCTTTCTCCCCTTAATAACTGGGTAATGTTTCAGCTTGTGTTCTGTGCACTGTAGCAGAGTGATTACATATCATTCAGAGAAATCAGAAGCTGTGATTATTTTAGATTTCATGTTAATTTTAATGCAGTTCTAAAATTGCTACTTTTATCTAGCACATACGTAAAATAATAAAAGATGTTTTCTTTGAAATAAATTTTACCTTGCTGTGTGTACATTTAATGATTATTATCCTGGTCTCTTTCCCATCTTTGCCCTAAAAGATTATTAGAGCAAAGTCTGGGGCTTCCTTTTTCTGTTGATCAAGGTACCAGATTTTCTTGAGGGAACTGCCCTGAAAGATACCCCTCCAGCAATTCTTTTGACTGAGTCAAACTTATTCCCTGTAACTCTAGATCTGCCATAGTCAGGTGAGAGGAGTCCAACTTTGACCATTCCTACTCTCTCGGGGCTGGGGTGGGGGAGGCAGGAAGGACACATTGCAAACTATGATGCCCTGATGACTTTTCACAGTCAAGATGAGTTTTGGGGTGCCAACTATGTATGAGGTATTTTCAGGGTAGGCATTTGTTGTGACCTAAGTACTTGTTTGTAATGATTACATCTGCTGCGTGTGCAAGCCACAACCTTGATGCCACTGCTCTGATCTGCTATTGCAAATGAACAACAAGCGTAAGGACTTATGGAATGCCAACCTTACCACTGCAAGCTTACTTGACTCCGTTAAACCCTCTGTGATTGTAAAAGAAACCCAGCTTGTTCAAGTGACAAGAGCCATGCTCTGGTACCTTTTAAAAAGGGTGAGTGGAATTAGGGAGATGTGTGTTAACTGGCAAACTTTCAGAGTAGAGCCAAAAGCTTTCACTGATTTCAGCAAATGGAAAATTATAGATTCCATGCCAAAACAGTAATCTTTAATGATATAGAAACAGCCAATTCACAGCTTATTCACTTGCAATATCTTCTTCTAAGATACTGCATCAAGAAGTTTTCCATCTACAAAGTTCACAGCTCACAGCAGGCACATTAGACAGCAGAACAAGTGTGATTCAGAGTCCTGACAACCTGATGCTGAAAGCAACAATCACTAAAGCAGTTTTGGAGAGACTGGACAAGGATTTCTATTTTCAGCAGAGAGAGGAATCAAATTATATTCTACATACTGGAGAAGTGACCTATGGCCCTGATCTCTAATAAGTAATAATAAAAGGTATTAACCAGTATCATCTTCTTATCCAGCACTTCGGTAGCTACTCAAGGTAGGTCATATCAAGGTTTAGTTAGGCAGAAAGATCATCAACCTGAACCTCTCAAGTGAATGCTTTTAATCACTACACTGTTGCCAAAAAAAGGGCAACCCGGGGTTAAGGTGTCCCTTGGAGACAGCCTGAACTGGAAGGCAGAGTCCCATAGAAATCCTTAACCAACATAAGATGCAGAGTTAAGCACTGGCATTGTGAAACACTGAAGGAGGACTAACTTGAACAAAAGGACTGAGAGCCCCATTTAAGTTGGAATTTGCTCCCAGGTGAATGCTGTGAGACGAGCTTACCAGGGCAACCCCTGAGAAGTGTTTAGTCTCTGGATACTGGTGGCTTTTGAACACAAGCTACACAGTTACCTGCTGACCCGGGTAGCTGCACTGCCTTTGAGGGCATCCCAAACCCTTCCATTACCAAATCTTCCTAACCCCAACTGTAAAAGCACAAGTCATTATGTTTTTTTACTGTCACAGTCAATTTGATGAAAACTCTGCACTTTAAGACCTTTATAGGTCAGTCTGCAACAGTTTAGAACCCCACACCAGCAAGGCAGATGTATCTTCTCTACAAACCAAACTTCAATCGAGAAAACACTTTTCTCATAATTCACGATAATAAACCCACTTGTCCCTTTCAGTCAGTTCAACTGCAAAGAACTTCCTCCTCAAGGTCACTTCAATACACACTGAATATGTATGCTAAGATTGAGTAAGAAAAAAATACCAAGAGCAAACCCCAAATCCACTCTCCAAACGCCTACCCTGCTACAGGCGTGAAAAGAAATGTCTTGGCATTTTATGCTGGTATCGAAAGCTCTTTGAACCGAAATTTAATTACAGGCAATAGACTGTTGCACTTGTATATCTTTTTGGAGAGTGTCTGTATTCCCTGGACTGTGATACTGGATCAGCAGTTTAATTATAAAGATTGCATTTGGAAGCTGAGGCATCGTTGAATTTTGGGGCTGGCCAGGTGAGACTCTTTTACACTTGTCTGTAACTTCAGCCCTGGCCATTTGAATGGATTAGATAAGTGCAGTACAAAGCATGTGTCAGAGAATCCCAGAACCTTCCTTTCCCACACAAAAGGCATTTTAAGTATGGTAAGAGCAGATTATGCTCAAACTCACTGAGATGAGCTTTGCCTCCTTCCCTCCCACTGCTGCCAGTTTCTGACAGCTTACTGCAGGGTATAATTAGCTATTTAGTTTCTGGTCTTTCTTTCAGGCATATAGCTGCCTCTTTTTCCCCCCCACCCCGTCCCCCAAGAAACTGAGTCATTTTTATATTTCCTTCAGAGTGCAGTCCTCAAGAAAGTTTTGCTTTTCTCCAGCAGCGGTAGATTTGCGGGCATGCTACTTGTTTCCACCAGTAATGTAAACTAGAAATGGTAACATTTTAGATATTTGGTATGACTGTTTCACAAAACTCTGTTTTCTGCTGTTTGCCTTTAAATATATGTATACACACACACATCACTATGCATACACATCTGTACATAAAGAACCCAGAAACATAGCTTGGGAGCTGCTGAAGAGTAGAAGCTATTTATAGTGCAGCTTTTTAATGTTTTAACAGTAATGGTTAAGCACTAACACTTCCAAGAATGGCACATTGCATTAAATAACCAGATCACATGGGAAGCATCAGCTTGTCATATCTCATCCTACAGTGTGCTACAAAAAGCTCTTCAGTGCTTTCTTGAGTAGAAGACATTTTCTCCCCTCACTCCCATTTTAAGGCACAGGCACCATTTCTGCTTCCATTCCCACAAAAAAATAAGCTCTTTTCTTATTCTCACCTGTTTGTTTGGGTTGGGTTTGCAGTGCTGGAGCCCATGGTCAGCCCAAGGAAGCCCTTGAGCTCCCACCCTCCTTCCTGATGCTCTACCATCCCTGCAGGTCCCTGTTCCCACCTGCCTACCTTGGACGCAGGGACCTTCATAGCCCCAGCAGGCATCTTTTAGTCTCTGAAGGGCTGTTTCCATCAGCCTCCTCTTGCCCTGCTCACACAGCCTCAGCCCAGCAGGACTGCAATCCCAGAGTGCAGGAGATGTCTCTTCACTGTCCCAGGCAGGCCCACTGAGCTCACAGCCCCACCCCAGCCACCTCCCTGCTCTGCTCCCCTGGGCTGGGCTCCCCACATCACCTGGTTGCCATGTCAGAACCCATTTCCCCAGGTGGGCAGACCAGCTGTGGGTAACAGCCTATCCCTCTGGAAGCCCAGGGGTCCCCACCCAATTGCACCTATGCTGGCAGGTGGGACAGACACCAGCCAGCCACCCAAACCTTGGTGAAGCAAACTTCTCCAATGAAAGCAGAGGAGATGTGAGTGCCTTTGGCAGGCTGCCGGGGCTGCCAAGTGAGCATGTCCAGCCTATGGCACACAGGGAATTGCATTTCCAGGAAAACCCAGAGGATGAAAGCCAATGAGGCAAAGCTGTCACTGTCTGCTGCCCAGGTAGGGCAGGACCAACCCTCTCAGAGTGAGGGCTGTTGCCCTGAGTGGCCCAGATGGATCCTTGGGTTTCACTCCACGTCATCTTTTAGAAGTGGAAAACTCTTCTTGCAGTGGAACAGGTGAGTGTGGTAGGAGCAAGGCCAATTTAGCCAATCCTCAGGACTGGCCGCACATCAGTCATGCCAGTGTCACAAGTATTGGCTTACCCTGAGAAGTGCCAGGTGAATGTACATACCTTAGATAAAGGCAGGAGCCAGAACACAAGGATGTGGTTATACCCTCCACCCTGCACCACACACACTTACATTGCCATCTAACCCAGCCTTTCTGTGGAAACCAAACTAGGAGGCACAGCTGCTGTTGTTCACAAGCCCTCACTTCCACTCTGAGCCATCCTCTGGGCAACTCCCAACATCTGTCAGCAGCACTGGGCTCTGCTCAAACATGAAAGAGCAACACAGGCAGCAATCATCCTCCTTGGGCTGGCCTTCAGCCTCAGGCTCCTTGCAAACCAGAGACCATCCACAGAGCCCTAAGCAAAGTGATAGTCGGGTTGTACAAAAATTGCAGTCTAAGCAACTGTTTGGCCATGGCGTTTTTTTATTTTGGCAGCCAAGTCTGTCAAAGACAGAAAGCCTTGCCAGCAAAACACACAGTGCTCGGTGGCAGAGCCCAGTTGCAGTGCTCTCATCCCTGCTACAGTCCACACACCTCAAGAGGCCAGAGAGCAAAACCAACACAATTGGATCATATCTGGAAAGCAAGGGGGAGGGGGGCTCACTGTTCGCTGTCTTCTTGCATCTTGAATGAGCTCAGACCAAGGTGCTAGGCTGAGAGCAGGGCCATCTTGTTTCCATCACACAGAATCTTCCTGTTTTCCCGTGATGGGCTGCAGTGCAGAGGGACTAGTTTCACCTGTGTCACTGTGAAGGCAGCACCTCTCAGGCATTGCCATGGGATGTGGATCATGGGGAGCAGCCCCTGTGGAAGGGCAGCTCTGTGGCTCCATGTGGCAGAGGTGGTGCCAGAAGTGTGATGCCTGGGCCAAGCATCTTGACAGAGGCCCACAAGCAGCCCAGACTAAATGTGGGGCTGTTGGGAGCCTGCTGTCAGAGACCCTTGGCCTCAGGCTGCCACAGTGAAAAATGAATGGCAGCAGCTTTCCTTGGACTCACCTGATCTTAAACTTGCAAATGCCAGCAGTGCTTGTCAGACTTACAAAGCTCTTCCTGGGTCTTCCATGAGCATCTGTGTAGGTGTCCTTCCTGTTTTGCCCTGGGGTGAAGCTTCATGTCCTCCATCCTGGCACTGGGCTTGGATACACCAGCCCATTCGCCACCCTCCAGGCTAGACTGCTCTTTTGGATGCTCGTGTTTCCTATGATAAGCTATAATTACTGACCTTCCTAAAAGGAAGTGCCTTTGTTTGCTAATGGAAATGTGGAATTAGGAAGAAAGCCATTAGGAAAAGGAGTGCATGCATGTTCAGTCTCATCTGATGTGAGGTACAATGACAAGGTGAGTTAGAGGAAGGCAGTGACTCAAGTAGTGCTGATGCAAGGCTGATTCTTGGCAAGTGTATCCAAGCATTGAAAACATAATGTGAGTGTAGCAGAAAATAGATGTCCCCCATCCAAACTGCAACCCAGCCATGCAGGTTACAGCACCTGGCATGCAGCGGCATGGACTTAGAAGCAGGATAGCAACCAGTGTGGGAGACCATGGGAACACCTGCGTGTTGCTACCCCAGTTTAGATGTGGTACCGTTTCAGTACTGTGATGCCAAAGTAACTACATTAAAGCTTGCATAGTCTCCACCTACCTTCTCCTTTTCCCTCGATTTTGACCATGCTTTTTGAAAACTAATTTATCTGTGCCCCCTCACTCAAGGCTCCATTGACAGTAATGCTTTTGCTGCGACTCTTCTTCTTCCCCTGCTTTTTCTCCTGACTATTGCTGCATGTCTAAAGAAATCTTTGTGTCAACCCATCTCAAGTTGTTCTCCCCTTCCCTTTCTCAATTATTTCTTTTTTTAAAGTTTAAGCATGAATTCTCCTAGTAACCCAGACCGATTTCTCCTTGTTGTCAAGAGCAGCCAGGGACACTGACTGGAGTCGGGCTCCTCAGGGCTCATCATATATTAGGTGGTTGTCACTCCTGTCCTGGATGCCCTTTCCCAGATGCTTGGCGCATCTGTGTTTTGCTCAGCCCCTGAAAGGAGGTGTTGGTTTAGCAACACCTTCAAAACTCAAGCTATTCTGGATCTTTAATCACAAAGTGTAGTTAATACAGACATTTGTGGGTACAGTTTATTTGATAAGCATCACATCATTGACCGGCAGCACCTGGCAGGCACAGGTAGGATTGAGGGACTAGCCATGCTGAGCATCAAGTCACTTCAAAATATGATGCACCAAGTCATTGGTGCTGGTGGAGAACAGATCCAGCCAGCCATGCTCAGTGCGAGGCCATTATTAGTGGGACAATAAAGGTGCTTTCAGTAGAAGTAGGATCTTCAGGGCTATTCAATTTAAAGCCACTGTCCCATCGTGGCAAGCTGGGCAGGGCCCTCAGCATGTGGATTGGCTCAACTCAGGAAACTGGTGGGGTCCAAGACACTGACTTGGATGAACAGATACTTACAGCAGACCGAACGTAGGGGCAGCGCAGATGAGGAGCCACGAGTGCTTCACTGTAGGCTCTGTGCCAATCTAGCCGTTCTTTGTCTTGATCAGCCTAGAGAGAGATCGAGGGAGACCGAAGGCTCCGGTGTTACGGAGCGGGTGCCGGGGTGCTGCGGCATGTCCATGCCCAGCTCCATTCCCGGGAGGGCTCTGCAGGGCGGGGGGGCGGCCGGGCCGTGCTCGCCTCCCCGAGATGCGGCTCTGTGGCAGCCCCGGGGACAGGGCGGGGGCCCTTCCTCCCCCTCCCCTGCTCGCCCCCTCCTCCCCTCCTCTCCCTTCCCCTCCCCAGCCCCATCCCCATCCCCCCCCCCGCCGCCAGCCGAGCCGCCCGCCCCGGCTCCGGCAGCTGCTGCGGCTGCG